>JAJOZX010014267.1:0-81698 GCA_023014485.1 Bathynomus jamesi
ATCTTCCTTTGACAAGAAAGACACTTTTATACCTCATACCACTGGCCCAAACCAGATACAATTATGCAATGTAATATAGATATAAAATAATGTTTCAATCCAATTTCTTCCTTTATTTCTTTGCATTATATATATATACGTATAAGCCCTATATACAGGGTGTAACAAAAGTCCGTTCTCATAGGGAAATAACATATAACAGAATTGAACGAGAAATAGTTTTAACTGTACATTACGAACAATACAATCAACTTGCCAATTAATCCAGTACATTCTCGTCGCTCCAGTAACGATAATTGTGGCGATTCACTGTTCCATTTAAATGAAAACAAGCCTCGTCGCTAAATAAATATCGGAAAAGATTTCCCTGTGAGAACGGATTTTTATCACACACCACACACTCTCTCTCCTCTCACACACACATATATATATATATATATATATATATATATATATATATAATAGTGTACAGGGTGAATGAAAAGTCTGGAAACATAGGAACTATGCTTGGAGCTTTTCCGAAATTTGGACTGTTTCCGATTTTTTTGAAAATAAGATATTTAATGTAGATGTTTACGCTGATTTAAAAATGTAAGTACGTTTTTGGAGAAATGAGCAGTTCAAAAGTTATGTTTGTTATTGTAATTTTGTATTAGGTCAAAAACTATAACACAACTGAAAATAATACAAGATTGTGTTAGGTTCCGTTAGGTTAAGTTATGTTATGTTATGCCACAACTGTGTTGTGGCCAATGTGAAGTTCTTCTTCACAAAATTTTATACTTGTGTATTGTTTACTCCAGCAATAAATGAAGAGCAGTATTTTATTGAAGGCATGTTTGTTCCTTCCGTCCATGTCCCTTTTCGGACACTTACTTTTTCATTACATTTTCCTTTTTGACAACGCCAATTAAATAGGCTTTCGATTTTCTTCACACACATAAAAGCTTTTTTGAACACTTTTTCTCCATTGTAATAATTCCTTTGTTTTGCAAGCATTTCAGTGCTTCTTCAGTTTTCAAAATAAAGATTGTAAATTTCGTTCTTCCATTATATAAGATTTTTTTATATTCATCTAATATCTATAGAAAAGCTGAAATTTATAAAAAATAGTATTACAATATGACAAATCAATATATACATGCAAAGATTTTTTTCCAGTAACTACAGGTAACTAGTACACCATGTAACTTTTAGAATAGTAACTGTACGTAAACTAGAACACCGTGTAACTTTTAAAATAATAATTTCTTCAAAAAAAATACTTACATTTTTTAAATCAGCGTAAAAATCTACATTAAATATCTTATTTTCAAAAAAATAGGAAACAGAGAATACTGCTCAAATGAAGTTCCATCGTATTCGAGGAGTGCACGTCCAGTCGGTTCAAGCTCTGAGATGACTATGAGCCACGGGTGGGCGGATCGGCTCAACGGGAGGAATGAGTCACACCACATAAGCTGTTGGGTCGTGTACGGCGTTGTTCCAACGTGAATACTTGTATCCCATTATACTGGATAGGTTTTTAAAGAAATTTTCCGATACATGAAGTAATACCGGTTTTAATGTTTTATTACTCCCTACCCAGAATAAGCACCAGACATTTTTGCTTAGGGGGATTTTCACGAACTAAACACATTTTATTCACACTCCGGCGCACTATTTGAGAGAAACATATGACCATATTTTTCCTTTTTGCTTAGCAGACGATAATCATCTCTAAATTCTGATAAAAACTCACGCAGCCTTTAGCCACAACCTCACTACAAACCTCATCATGATATATATTAATGTAGTAGTAAAAATACTTCAGATTCTCCATGATGACAAGATTTACATTCTCAACCGCAGGTACGAGTACTCATGATGCAACATGACATAATATCGCTTGTCACCACTCATCAACAAACTCACTAACCATAACCGTTGCTTCTTCTGCACGTGTTGTTTCTTCCACTTCACGGTATATGTAAGCTTTTATAAAGTTTAGTCCTACAACATAGTTCAATACATCGTTGTACCACGAAATCCTGCAATGCTCTCGCCAGAATAGCCTAGAGTATTTGTACCTCTTCGCGCACGATTCAATGTAGCCTTAAAAGTATCAAAGGAGGGTGGAATAGGGAGCTTTCAGTATCCATCTTCATACTTCCGAATACCACTTCATAAACGTCGAACACGCAATATTAAAGGTAGCCATTACTATTTTTGTCTACGTGGGAAATACACGTCTGAGACCAGGCTTGCAGCGTCAACTGAGCACGCAGGGAAGATATGCCAGGTAGTAGCAGGAGTCACGTGACCGATCATACAGGGGGAGAGCTTAGAACTTTCTCCTGTACACACACACACACACACACACACACACACACACACACACACAAAGGAGAAAGTGAAACGCTAATTGAAACACGATTTATTTAATAAACGAATTATTCAAGGTGTATATATTTACAAATACGTGTAATAAATAAACATTCGTTAACAATAGACATATCAACCAAAGATTATGGTATCCAAAGGGTACGGTATCATAGGTACCAGGCACCTGGTAACGTTTCCTATAGGTGTTACGGCACACCTTTGTACCCCTAAGTTCCTTCACGCCCCCTTCTGCGCCGAAAATTGTGGGTACCTACAGTTAGTTGGGGCGGCTGGTCGCCCTCATCTTCCAAGCACACTAGATCCTTCAACGATCAAAGTTAACGACCCGCCGATTCGCCTGGTTGAGCGTGATACCCTTAGCCTTCACGATATATTTCATATCCTCCCCCACCCTCACCCGTACCCCATAAGTTTTTGGCCCTGTTGAGACAAAAGAGTCGGCGTATGCGATGTCTCCATACTCATCCTTGATCTCATCAGTCAACTCTCCGAGGAATTCACCAATAGGAGGCATGTATTCACCCTCCCTCGCTGTGAATATCACACTATCTGTATCGGCGTACAAACCTCCGCCAAGAGAATGCAATAGACCCCAAAGTTTGATGCGTGCGTAGGCCGTTGTGAAGCTGGCTACAGGTATGTTTGTAACCCGTGAGGTATCTGTGGCCAATTCGGTATGTTGTACTTTATTATGTATATTACCTACATTCACGATCTCCATGACCTCTTTATCGGGAGTTGGCATAATCCCAGACTTCACTATAACTTTGCCAAATGAACGTTCCCTTGCCAGTATTCTGTGCAAATTTTCCCCAAAGACTGTTTAGACACAACTTTGCACTAAAGCGCTTGCCTGGGTTCTTTACAATTTGGAACGGTCAAGCTGTATCCTTCACGGTCACGGTAACGTTGAATATAAGCCGATTTTTCATCTTCGGTATCAACTCCTCGCGGATACCCTGATGCTTCACCTTATCCTTCAAAAAAGGTTTTATATATGGCGTGAAAAGGTTGGGTAGCTTCTGAAACCTCCACACCTCATATATCTTCAATATTCTGTAGCCATGGCGAAGGCTAGGTCCAGCTCAGGGCTTGTATATACACCTCTGATCTTACGCTGGTTGGTTGTGTGATTACATTCCCCATTGTTCTCCTCTGCGCACTTCACGCACAGGGAAACATGAGCTTGTGATCTATAACGACGGGTAAGATCGGCATCCATAAATCGCGAGGGGGAGCACATCTACGAAAGAAAGACCGAAATAGTACCCGTTCAAATTTGTGAGACACCTCGATGGTGGGCAGGTCAGGTCCCACCAGTTTTCAGGTGCACCTACGGGGTACGGATTGTTCTTCATCACGTAGGGATATAAAGAACAGAAGTCGTAGTAATGGAGTTTCACGCCCTCCGTAGGCGGAAAGTATAGCTTGAAGGGATTTGTACGCCCTCGAACAAGCTATCACCGCATTTGAGAGGATCCAGCACCATTGAACGCTTGATCGTGTTTATTTCTTCACGGTACTGTCCATCTGTTTCCATCCGTGCATCATACTCATGCTCCCACAAGACCTTGTGAGTGAACTGGGGCCTATAAGTGATCGCGGGTGCGGGTCCACAAGACTGTCGGCAGGAGATCTACCGTGGATATCTCCTACGATTCCACACTCAGGACGGGGCATCCGTGCCACCAGCAACCGTTAAAGGAGTACACAGTCTTCTCACCAGTGGCACGGTTTTCGCTTAGACCATCAACCCAAAAAACACGACCATTAACCTTAATGGGTACTTCCCCGTGTTGCGGGCATGCTTTATGTATACACCTGTCTGCTGCTGTAGTGTATGAGCCAGTAAATAGCCTTGTGCCCATAACTGCGGGATTGTTTCTGTGAATACGGCTAAGGTGTCTTTAGGCATGAAATTTCTTGAACACCGTAAAACATAATGAGGCGATCGTGGTTGCGACTTGCAACGGATCGCATTTGAAACGGTATATGTACATCCTTTCTAAAGGCCTGGAAACATACTCTAAGCACGCGCACATCATTCACGCAATAACGCTCACATTCATCAGCTATATTGTAAGGATTAGATTCATTAAAACTGTTGTAGTAGCGGTCAAAATCTTCACGTTCACTGTACTCATACATTCATAGTTAAAGTAATGTTTGGGTGGAGGTAGTCCTACGTAATTTAAAGTTTCGCTAGTGAGGAATGTGTAAGGGAAATATCCTTTTGAAACTTCGCGGCTACGCCCCATCCTTGGGTAGCTTTGCTAATTTACAAGGTGTGAATAATAAAGTGTCTTTAAACTGTACATTACCTCTTATTTGCATCTGTATAAGTTTGTTCCTCTTTTCAAGGGATCACCTGTAAATATCTCAGATGACTCGTGCTCAAGCAACTCCTTATAAAGGAACTGTGTTCAAATTTTGCCCGTTATGGGCAAGAATATACACAGTCATTTTTTTTAACTTGTCCGCTAACTTGACAATATAGGACACAAAGAGTTTCACGGGCTGTCGTGGCATCGTTTTAAAAACGTTTGTCCGTTTACCACATTTGTGACACTCATCACACTCGATCTCCATACACTCATCACAGATAGTCTGGCTTACAAGTAATGTGGAATAACCTCTTTGGTTTCAGCATTCGTATATGTTTCTATATCGTAGTACACAGTTATACAAGGTCTATTTTTAGGCTTAGCGTCTTATATTTTCATGGCATGTAGAACAGTGAATTTCATCACATTTATGCTTGAAATTCCCCAATTATCCATCATATGAAACATACCACATTCACAGATTCTCATTTTCCTGCACGTGCCAATTGATTATGGAGCTCAAAACAGTTATTATTGAAAAATGTGCGTCTGCATACATCACTCCCTCTTCTCAGCTTCAACCACACGGCTTTCACATTTGGAGCTTTTACACTGCGCACATACCATGTGGCAATCTTACAATGTTTCACTATATCATCCGCAAACTCGAGACACCCTTACACAAATCATGATGCGTCCATATTTTCGACTTTTATCATAACTCGCGTAAAGGTCCCTTATATTACGGATGGGAGATACGTTGTCCTGACAGCCCTAAAATAAGTAGGGGTCTTGTACGATCTCTCACACAGCTTTTAAAAACATACACAGTCCTACGACGATCATCCATTCCAAATACAACTATACGAACATTCATTTCCTGTTCTACCCTTCTCAGCTCTTCAGGACCCATATTACAGTCAAACTCAAGTTTACAGTCTAAGCTAGTTTACGGGCACGCTCCACTACCGTAGGCAACCAAATTTTTTGGCCGTGTATTTAGTACAGTAAACATACGGCCAAGACTGCTATAAAGCCGCAACCACGATCGGCGTATTCCTCTGTAAATAGCCTGAGAATTGAAGTTAAGAGTATAAGGTGTGGCACTATGACCCGCAACACGGAATACACGGTCAATATTTACCGTGAAGTTGTCCATATTGAAGGCTGTACTACTTTGAGAGGCCTGCATTATACGGCCTAATTATACTCTATATCTACAGCTGCCAAGCGTCTGAATGGTATTACTACCCAAAAATCATCTACATCCCGTCATCTGACCCGAACCGAAGGACAGCCTCGTCCTGACTTCACGTTCGTCGCGGTTCTGAAGGGCAAACTCCACAATACGTTCAACTACCGCCGTAGTCCGTGTTCAACACCATTGCTATACATGGATCTAGGATCAACCCTGACTATATACCGATTTCTAGTCAGGCTGGGGTGGGTGGCGGTGCGCACCAACTCGAATGTTATACCATCCTCTACAGACGAGAAGCTGCTGCTGCTGTGGAGGATGTACCCGGAATTGAACAGGAATAAGGGGTATATTTGAGGGGTACTATTGTGGGGGTTGTGTCGTAGACGTAGAGGGTGGGCTCTATTACTGGGGTCTAACAACCGGCGCAATCCTGGCACGCTTTATACCTGACGTGGAGGCTCTTCATCATGCCGCTTTGAATTGTCGCGTGCTACAGGTATCGCTGGTGTGGCTCGTTAGCGGTGGAGTCTGTGACAACAACTACACTGTCATCGGGGTCATCTGTAATATCGATGATGGGGTGCTGTACCTCATCGTCATTCACGGTTCTGTGGAGAAGAGGAAAAACAAGACTGTAGAATATAAGGATCACACTTAAATTTTATTATATTTTGTAAATGACCCACTTAGGAGTGTGACGTGTTAGAATGGATTCTGTAGAAAAATTCAGGTTCACGAGCCCATCCACATGTATTATATCTGGCCCTACAGGATGTGGTAAAACTGTGTTTATGCTTAAAATCATTAAAGAAAAGGGAGAGATGTTCTCAAAATTTGTGCATAAAGTTATATGGTGCTATTCGACGTATCAATCAGTGTTCAACGAGTACCAAGATGATATTTTGTTCCACAAAGGTGTATATGATGTTAATTCGTTAAAGGGAAATGAACATACAGTCATTGTAATTGACGATCTCATGTTGGAGATGGATAAAACGTTTGCCGAGACATTTACAGTATTCTCCCACCATCTTAACATAAGCGTGTTCTTCATCAATCAGAATCTATTTTTCAAAATAGATACATGATGCGCGATGTGTCGTTAAATACACAATATCTAGTCTTATTCGCGCAACGTAGAGATGTATCACAAATTGGGGTATTAGCCAATCAAATGTTCCCGAATCAGCGTAAGGAGTTTTTGGAAGTTTATAAAGAAGCTACAAGCAGCGTTACGGATATTTGCTTTGCGACCTTCATCCGCGAAACACGTTTAGGGTGCTTCTAAGAACGAATATATTTCCAAACGAGCCTGAAACGGTGTATATTCCAGAATGACAAAGAGGCTAAAGAAATACCATGAATTAATAAAAATCTATCATCGACTGCCCCGGGCAATGCAACAGATGTTTGCTAAAAATATCGACTCCGACTTTTTAAAATGCATCTGTGAAATCTGTCTTAACGTTATAAATTGCAATGTATCAATGAAACCCCTCAGAAGGCTCGCCTACGCCGTTACAAGAACATAATACGTACACTCGCTCGTAAAAGTCAAACTGTGGGGAAGAAAAAACGAATTATTGTACAAAGAGGAGGGTCATTCCTCCCCATCTTATTTTCAGTTTTGGGTCCTTTACTGACTAGATTAATATAATGAAAAGTGGTAGTGATTCCACACGAGGTGTATGCTTCACTGCAAAGTTCAAAGAGTCCAGACACGGTTCTAGAACCCCGTAAAAGCAGGCTTAAAAGAATGGAAAGCGAATTGTTAACCCTATTAAACAGTGAAAAAACACCTGATGAGAAAAGAATCTTATACCAAGAAGCTCTGCAGAAATTTCTTCACGAGTACGAAAATTATAAGAATCCGACAGAGATCCCGTGGTTATTAGGCACAGCACGGACAACGATGGGCATGGTGACATAGGACCTGTGTCCGACGATAGAACTGACCAACCAAAGAATAACGGGTCGGCCACACAACATATCGAGCATGTATTAAAAAGCACCCTCCCACATACATTGAGGAATAAAGGTTTAAGTCTTTATAATCTATTGAATGAGGATCCCAACATACAGTGGACCGATACAGGTGAGATCATTGTGGAAGGAGCAAAGGTACAGGGATCGAATATCGTAGACATCGTCCATGATCTGGTGAGAAAGTGGGATAGGCCCTCACCATCAGGATGGAAGCATATTAAAGCAAGACTACAACAAATAAATGTCCCAAAACAATGATAGGAAATCTGAACAGGTTAAAAGACTTGGAACATGCATCGCACGTGCCACAATTGAAACGCCATCACCCCGCGGTAGCACTCTGAAGAGGAGAAAGAAGAGGTAAACAACGGTCAACCCTACCCACGTGCCTCTAAAATACGCAAATGGCTAACATATTAAGAAGACGTTATTATGACATTTCTAGCCCAGCCTCCTACGGAGGCGTAGATAGACTGTACAGAAGTGTTTACAATGATGGAGTAGGGAAAAAAGATGTTGAGAGGTTTTTGCGGGAGCAGGACGCTTATACACTTCATAAGCCTGTGAGAAAAAGGTTTAAAACAGCCAAGACAACAGCGGCATCGATTGACTCTATTTGGCAAGCAGATTTAACAGACATGCAAAGATATTCAGTGTATAACGATGGTTACCGCTACATCCTATTCATAATAGATGTATTCTCTAGATATCTGTGGCTAATTCCTCTGAAAAATAAATCGCCTGAAATAGTTGCTAAAGCCACCAAAACAATGATGTTGAAAGAAAACAGGGTTCCTGGCTATTTTTGTACGGATATGGGGAAAGAATTTATAGGCCGAGCTTTTCAGAACATGTTGATAGAGTTTAATATCAGCTACTACACTACCAACTCTATACATAAGGCATCTTTAGCTGAAAGAGTTCAACGTACCATAAAGGAACGCATGCACCGCTATTTTACACAAAAACACACAGATTTATAGACATTCTGGAATCATTGGCCTCATCATCCAACCACTTACACCATCGCACGATTGGGACAGCACCTAACGAGATTTTAGAAAGAGAGTCCGATGTGAGAAGAGATAGAACACCACCACCACACTGCGCGTTTCAAAATCAATGATTATGTAAGGCTGTCGTGTTCGGGAAATAAATTCGCGAAGGGATTTGAGCAAGGATGGACACGTGAGATTTTTAAAGTTAGGGCTATGAGACCTAAAGGCGAGATAATGTATTACGTTGAAGATTTGAATGGGGAAGAAATCGCAGGAGGCTTTTACCGCGAGGAGTTGCAGAAAGTGACATTTAATTTAGGAAAAAATGTGTTTAAAATTGAAAAAATTTTAGGAAGCAAAGGTTCAGGAAAGAGAAAAATGTACCTGGTGAAATGGCTAGGGTACCCAGAAAGCTTCAACACCTATATAAAAGCTGATGCAATAATGAAGCTTAAATAGTATGCAACATGGCGCCTAACCATTTCTACGTCACTCTACCGTCCTCCTCGTCCCTGTCTGTACATCCTAACAACACCCTAGCCAATTTTGTAACAGAACTCCATGGACCCATTGAATTGGGTCGTGATTCGTATGAGGTGGGGATATGCGAGATTCAGCTGGACACCCTTTTTTAAATATTAATTATAAAGAACCCGTTTTTACGATTCTTAGAGACTGTAATGAGTGTGAAAAAGCCGGGGTAACTCGGGATGAAACCATACGTATCGCCGGATTAGGGATGCACGGTATTACAGTACAGTAGTAACACTAGGTCCGGTGCTATGGTGCGGCTGAGGATGTTGTGAGAGACTTAAACGCAAGTTTAAAAAATCAAATCTTACGGATGATTTAGTATACGAAATCGTAAACAAAGAAAACTCTGCACATACTCTGACCCTAAAATCACAGGCTGACAGAAATATTAAAGACAAAGGACTGTTCAAAATTATAACCTAGGGGCGATATCGATCAGCCTTCCAAAGAGACACCTTTCACGAGGCACAACATGACTTGTCCAGCATAATGTATCAGATGAAATTGGAGAAATTGAGTGATGGATATACACCTCCAGACATGTGTTATATTTACAGCAATATAGGGGAGCACCAATTTGTTGGGGATACTCAGGCGCGTCTGCTGCGCATTGCACACATTCCCAACCATAGAGGGAAGAGCTTGAGCTTTACATATAACAAGCCCCATTATCTGAACTAGCAAAAATACCGCCCTACGGGCGGTTTTTGCTATTTCCTGCGGAAGGCTTGGAGCCCTCGGCCAATTACTTCATCTGGGAAATGAATTTTCTTACCTCAAGGTATTATTTCCTGTCATAAAATATAAAAAAGAACACTTCATCATAAACTTATCTTTATTTCATTAATGAAGAATCTCCTTGTAGACATAATTGTCAACAAATACTCCCTTTTCATTTCTTTCTGTCAGGACGCCCCGATTTCGCTAGATCTGCGGTACTTGGGCATTCGGCCCAAACCGAATCGAATTGTGGGCCTACGGCGTATTATATTTTGAACATCATTCCTAGCCCTCTCACATTGGGCCTCAGTAATTGGGGTGCCTGCGGCGCCCCAATTACTGTCGGTTCAATTATTTGGTCAATAAAACTATAGAAAAGAACGCAGCCATGAAAATCTAAAGCTTCACAAATCTTGATACAATGAGCTCAAATGTGAAGCTTAAGATTTTCATGATTGCGTTCTTTTCTAGTTTTATTAACCAACTAAATGAGTTGACAGTAACTGGGGAGCCTGCGGTCCCCCAATTACTGGGGGTTGAATTATTTTGTTAATAAAACTATAGTCATGAAAATCTTAAGCTTCACAAATCTTCTTGACACAATGTGAAGCTCAAGATTTCCATGGCTGCCTTCCCAATTACTGTCGATTCAATTATTTGGTCAATAAAACTATAGAAAAGAACGCAGCCATGAAAATCTAAACTTCACAAATCTTGATACAATGAGCTCAAATGTGAAGCTTAAGATTTTCATGATTGCGTTCTTTTCTAGTTTTATTAACCAAATAAATGAGTTGACAGTAACTGGGGAGCCTGCGGCCCCCCCAATTACTGGGGGTTGAATTATTTTGTTAATAAAACTATAGTCATGAAAATCTTAAGCTTCACAAATCTTCTTGACACAATGTGAAACTCAAGATTTCCATGGCTGCCTTCTTCTTTTCTATAGTTTTATCGCGGTGCTGGGGCTTTCGGGCTTAGTAATTGGTGGGGGGAGATGGGGGGAGGGCTGGTCACACATGTATTTTCGTTCATTACTCATCACCCCGATCCACCATACGAAGTTTGATCGAAATCGGTTCAGAAACGTAAAGTTTTTTCTGCGGACACACACACACACACACACACACACATTTTCGGTAAATCTATATTATAATGAAGGTAAGTGCGATATATATTTTGGCTTCAAATTTTCATTTTTCTACAGTTATAGCAATATAATGTTCAATAGGATTTACTTTAACATTATACAAAAGAACAGCAGCGAAAATGCATTTTAAAGTTTATAAATTTTTTTTGGTTACATATACTGTACAGGGTGTACATAAAGTCAGGATCTATTTTTGTGAAGCACTTGGAAATTATATGGAATTCAATCATAAAATGATAAAGTGTTAACATTTATTAAATAATTAAGAGTAGGATTCGACGTGACGCCCATCAGTATCCCTGCACAGCTCAAATCGTTCCGCAGCATTTCTAAACACATTCTGGAGCATTTGCGGGGTTATGTTATCTGCAGCAGTTCGTATACGTGTACGTAAGTTTTCAAGACTCGTAATCTTCGTCTGATAGACGTTCGATTTGATAAAGCCCCATGCAAAGAAATCTAAAGGGGTTAATCTGGTGATCTCGCTGGCCAAGGTCTGTTGCTTCCGCGTCCGATCCAGCGATTTGGAAAACGTCCTTTAGATAATCCTGAACAATTTTGGCATAGTGACAAGGAGCATCATCATGTTGATAGACGACGGTACTAACAATCCTATCCCCGTCGTGTATCAACATGATGGTGCTCCTTGTCACTATGCCAAAATTGTTCAAGATTATCTAAATGGACGTTTTCCAAATCGCTGGATCGGACGCGGAAGCAACAGACCTTGGCCAGCGAGATCACCAGATTTAACCCCTTTAGATTTCTTTGCATGAGGCTTTATCAAATCGCACGTCTATCAGACGAAGATTACGAGTCTTGAAAACTTACGTACACGTATACGAACTGCTGCAGATAACATAACCCCGCAAATGCTCCAGAATGTGTTTAGAAATGCTGCGGAACGATTTGAGCTGTGCCGGGATACTGATGGGCGTCACGTCGAATCCTACTCTTAATTATTTAATAAATGTTACCACTTTATCATTTTATGATTGAATTCCATATAATTTCCAAGTGCTTCACAAAAATAGATCCTGACTTTATGTACACCCTGTATATATCGCACTTAGCTCCATTATAATATAGATACGCTCTGTTACGCTCGCTTATGAACTCTCCTATTTCCCTAGTCTACCACTTGGGCCTACAAGGAATAAACTCACTTTCGATATTCATAAAACTTTCTTTAAACGCCTCCCAATGAAAATTTGCGTCATTACCCGTAAATAAATTATCCCAGTCCCAGTGGCGGCTCGTGACTAAAAATTCTAGGGGTGCTGTCTCTAAGAATAGGTTGAAATAATTACTGAAATAAAAGGATGAGCATTGAGCAATGAATAAAAGTTTCAAAAGTTATTGAAAAAGTTATTCAGTGAGCTCATCCTTATATTGTTCTTGATTATTTCAATTGTAAATAAAAAATTTAGGGGTACTGCAGTTCCGCAGTGCCTACCGACTAGCCGCCACTGCCCAGTCCACTACTCTCATCCTGTCGGCAAAAACTATCAAAATTAGCTCTACGAAAATCGGGGACTTCTGTTACGTTACTCTCCTTATTGTTTTCTATTAATAGCTTAAACCTAATATGATGATCGCTACATCCCACACTCTCACCTACTTCTAAACTTTCGACTATATTATCGTCGTTCGTCATCACCACGTCTAAGATATTGTCACCGCGCGTTGGTTCGGTAACCATCTGTCGTAAAATTTATCTTCCATGAACTCAACCAGTCTCAAACCCTCCTCATTACCAGTAAAAGTCTCGTAATTAACATTAGGGCAGTTAAAGTCTCCGACAATTACTGTATACTATTCCGATTATTAATAAAGTTACCAAGAAGTGAGTAAAATCTAGTATCGGTATCGAGGGGTTGAACGGGAGGTCTATCAACAACAACCAAATTAAAAGTAATACTACGCGCCCTAACTTCAACGCATATCGCATTAATTGCTGCCGGAAAATCGATCTTAACCTCGATAGCCCTAAGCCTTCTAAGGGAATTACGAATGTACAGCAAAACGCTGCCACCAATCCTATGTAACTTATCATTAGTAAAAAGGGTACTTACGTATTATCGGGACTAACAAACGTCATTTTCGTTTAAACTAACGAAAATATCACAACTTAACCTAATCAATCATCAAGGGCGTACAGTTGACCTAACCGGGCATTCAGTTGACCTAACCTGGCATTCACTTGAACTAACTGGGCATTCAGTTGACCTAACCGGACATTCAATTAACCTAACAGGTTAATATTGGTTTTTTCACCTAAATGAAGTTGTCCCTATGATTGACGGAAATGTTCGAAACCAGCATCATTCATTTCCTTTGTATTGTATGAAAATGCGCAGTTAGGTCAACTGAATGCCCGGTTAGGTCAACTGAATGCCCGGTTAGGTTAATTGAATGCCCGGTTAGGTCAACTGTACGCCCTTGATGATTGGTTAGGTTAAGTTGTGATATTTTCGTTAGTTTAAACGAAAATGACGGGAGCAAAAATACATAATAAACAGTTTGGTAGTCCCGATAATATGTAAGTAAGTATCGTAAAAAGTTTAAAACCCGTTATATCAAGTTCCCCCAACAAGTCCCGAGTCACGGTATTTAACCACGTTTCGGTTATAGCAACTATATCGTAGTTCCCGGAATAAATTACCGCCTTAAATTCGTTCAATTTATTTCTAATACTACGCGCGTTACAATAAAAGAGGTTTAAATTATTTTTTACCACGGATCGGCGTTTTAAACTATTTTTCACGTCGGGCCCGCGTCTCCCGGACCCACAGCGTTTAAAGAAGGCTTCGACCTATAGAGCTTTCGAACGTTCTCCTCAATTAACCTACCTAGCCTAGCATTCCCTATTTTATTGAAATGCACCCCCATCTTTTATAAAAAAAACTAGGATCACTAAATTCTGACCACAGTTTTACGAAGGGTACATTTTCCTCACCACAAAATCTCTTCTAATTTAGTATTCAAAAATATTGTTTTTGACGTAATCCTAAGACCCAAACCGTGCCTAGGGGTAATACCTAGAACTAAAGACCTATCTGACCTTACCTTCAGGGACCTAATTAGCCCCTATATCTCTCCAAAAGGTCAGGCACTCTCGTATCGGGCCTATACGAGTCGTTGCTCCCTATCATCGTCACCAACATCGAGTGACGGGAGGCAACATCAATCCTATCTACTTCGTCTCTAATTCTGTCATCCCTGGCCCCTGGTAGACAGACCCTCCTCCGCTTGGTTGGATTCCGTTCAACAAACTCTTTATCCATATGGCGCACTAAAGAGTCCCCAATTTAAATAGTTTCCCCCTCATTCACATCCCTATCCAACTGGGCGAAAGGGTTCGAAACCTCGATAGGGGGGATTCCTATCACCTAACGTACGTGGCCTAGCTCCACGAATGAAACCTATGGTTGACCATTTTTTTAACTGATATAAGCTAAAGACATTGCTCTCACGAATCACAGACTGTTTACTACTTGTCGAGAGAGGTGGTACTATTTCTGGCTCGTCATAGCACGCTTCATCCATCTGTGTAGTTCACAAAAAGGGCTTCCACAGGAAAATAAATTTATGTTAAAATTTAAAGATATCATTCTGTTTGTATAAATTAAAGTATTAATCCTTTAAAAGATATTATTCTGCTCGTATAAATTAAAATATGAATCCATTAAATTTTTAATATTGTGTAAAGTGTCAGTGGATTCCCTGGCAGGCTGGCATCCTTTCTTATCCCTAAACGAAAACAGTGTGCCAAATCTATAATCTTAAACAGAGATTCCTAAATTCTAAATGTTCTTTTCGGCTAAAATAAATCACATAAAGAAGTTAAGTGTAAAACTACGATTACACTGTGTAACACTGATTCTGTTTATATAGAATTTTTTGTTTTCATATGCATTTGTGGGCGCTGAGTCCAAATCTGGCCTTGGTTTGTGTGTATCATCAATGGTTTCAGAGATAATCCATTTTTCATGTTTTACCAGTATAATGTTATTATGGGCGCAGCAATATCAGAATAATCAGGAGTTGTTGAGAACAATCCGGATGTTCGTTGACAGTTTCTTGCTCTAGAAGTTGCCCGAAACTTCCACTGGATAAAGAAGAGCGCAGAGTCTGAGAAGTCAGTAAGTGTGAGCACACAAAAAAAGCAGGTTGTTTGTCTGATGGTTACCAGCACTGAGGTACTGTTTCTGTGCTTCTCTGTGCTGACGATTTGAGTGTTATCGATCCTTTTTTATTGCGAACATTATTTCAGTGTTGTGAATACATCTTTTTTCTGGAATCTGTAATCTGTTGCAGATTTAATAACTCTTCTCTCTATATCTGCAGGTTATGATTAATGTAGTACAGTTTGGTAAAGAGAATGGCAACTAGAGCTTGTAAACACTCGCCGGATATATTCTGCTACGTTTGTGGGTATTACATAGGCCCCAAGCAAGTATCGCACAAGATTGTGAAAGGCACCAAGTTCTGGATCGCGTATCGGCTCTATTTTGGTATGCCTATGGGTGACCAAGATATGCCCTGGGCACCCCATGTGATCTGTGGAAGCTGCCGCTCCACACTTGAAGGGTGGCTGCGGGGAGTACGCAAGGCAATGCCCTTTGCGGTACCCAGAATATGGAGAGAACTAAAGAGCCACCACGACGATTGCTACTACTGTATGGTAGATGTTTCTAAGTACAGGAGAGTTAAAGGAAGGCAGACTCTTCAGTATCCAAGCATAGCGTCGTCCATAGCTCCTGTACCACATGGCGAAGGTCTTCCAATACCACGTCCACCAGAACAGGTATCTATCCATTACTTTACCTTCTGTATTTACAGACTGTGGGTCATTATTTGTCGATTTTTCTTAGTGCTGATGCTCTTCTACATATATAGCTATGCCTATATTTTGTTTCTTTGCTTTGCAGGTTGAAAATGAGGATGCAGCTAGCTGATCTGAGATGTCGGCTGATGAGGACAGTCATGACGAAGAATATACAGTAACTTTCAGTACAAACCCTCACTTTCCAAATCAGAGGGAATTGGACGACTTAATTAGAGATTTGGGTCTGACGAAATCCGGGTCTGAGCTTCTGACCTCCAGACTCAAGGAGTGGAATTTGCTTGGAGGAGACTGCAAGAGCACTGTATGCCGAAAGCGGCATGCAGAGTTTGCAAGGTTCTATGATGTCAATGGCTCTCTCTGTTATTGCAGCGAGGTTAATGGTCTATTCACAGCTATTGGGTTAACACATATACCCTCAGAGTGACACCTGTTTATTGACAGTTCAACTCGGAGTTTGAAAGCTGTTCTACTCCACAATGGAAACAAATATCCATCTATACCAGTTGCACATTCTGTTCAAATGAAAGAGGACTATGAAAATGTCAAACAACTGCTCACTCAAATCAGGTATGAACAACATAACTGGGACGTGTGTAGTGATTTCAAAATGATTGGTTTCCTGTTAGGTTTACAAGGAGGGTTTACTAAATATTCATGTTTACTTTTCCTGTGAGATAGCAGGGCTTCAACTGAGCACTATAAAACAGTTCAGTGGCCTCCACGTGAAGGACTGCAACCAGGAAAGTACAATGTACTCAGGGAACCTCTTGTGAAACCTGACATAGTTCTGCTACCACCTCTCCATATTAAGTTGGGTCTAATTAAGCAGTTTGTAACTGCGTTAGATTTTGGAGGGGAAGTTTCCCGACAGATTAGGGTCATGTTCCCTAAACTCTCTGAGGCCAAAGTCAAGACTGGCATCTTTGTAGGACCACAAGTCAAGGCGCTGTTGAATTCAAAGAACCTTGAAGCCAAGATGACTCCGATCGAAAAAGAGGCTTGGTGTGCTTTCCGTGATGTGGTTCGTGGGTTTTTAGGCAACTATGAAGCACCAAACTATAAGGAGTTAGCGTCAAACTTGATTAAGTGCTATGGCAAAATGGGGGTGCCGTATGTCTTTAAAATTACACTATCTGCATTCACATCTAGACTTTTTTCGTGATAACCTGGGCGATGTGAGTGAAGAACATGGCGAAAGATTCCATCAAGATATTCAAACGATGGAGAAAAGGTACCAGGGCCATTGGGATGCTTCCATGATGGGAGACTACGTATGGTCGCTGATCAGAGAGGATAAGAATGTTCATACGAGGAAGTCGCGTTCTTCAGTGCATTTTTAAGGAACGCACACTGCATAACGAAGCTTGTTCTTCTCTTATCGGTTCTCCTCATAATATATATTATATCCTTTGCACCATTTTGGGTTTGTCAAACAATTTTGGCTCAATAAACATTAATTTCCAATAATGTTTTTATTTTCAGAAAATATTTGTTAGCCTTCTTTATATACTTTGCCATATGAAAAGTGTGATAACCTATATTTTTGAAACGGTTGATGATAGAGCAAAACCAATATCATTTTTGGAATCAGCACCCCGAAATCATTAAGAAACGACAGAAAAATCACAATAAACAGAAAATATTTTCAAATTTTGTTACCCAGTGTTATATATACAGGGTGTCCCAAAAGTCCCTATTTATTTTGTTGAAATAGGCTTAATTTCAAATAAATGTCACACTGACCTGAATACAGATGTATTTCTATACAAATTACAAGTATTACACCATTAAAATCTTTAGTAGTTTCCACATGTGCTCCATCTGTATCTCTGCAAATCTCAAAGCGGTCAGCTGCATTGCGAACACATTTCGAGCATTTCAGGGTTATTTTCTCAACTGCTTGCCTAATGCGATCCCGCAGATCTGGTAAATCTCGAATATTTCTGCGATAGACCTCTGATTTAATGAAACCCCAAGCAAAGAAATCCAATGGGGTCAAATCCGGAGATCGCGCTGCCCAGGGCCTATTTCCCCCACGTCCAATCCAACGAATTGGAAAACGCTCGTTTAGGTATGTCTGAACAATTCTGGCATAATGACATGGTGCCCCATCCTGCTGAAAGACTACATTGTCGAGAATGCCATCTTCAAGAAGTTGAGGTTCTAGAAAATTTGAAGCATATCAAAGTAAACAGGCCTGTCACTGTAGCCTCTGCAAAGGAAAAGGGCCCGTAAATCTTAGACTACGTCATTCCAAGCCACACGTTGACTTTAGGTGAGTTTTTTCCCATTCAGTGAACTCAGTTGGGTTTTCATTAGCCCAGATACGACAATTATGTCGATTGATTTTACCACAGGTGTGAAAAGTCGCCTCATCACTAAACAAAATGTGGTCCATTAAATTGTTATTTTGGATTTGTTCGACCAGTTCCGCACACATTGCTGCTCTTTTTGGAAAATCTTCCTCGTGTAAGCTGTGAACAGTTGTTTTGGGTATGGTCAATCTGTGGGATGCTTGGCGAACTGATATTCTTTGATCGTCTTCGAACAGTATGCGAACAGATTCAATGTTTTGTTGTACTGTTCTTGGGCGTCCACTTCTTCCTTCATCATGCACAATCCAGTCCTTTTGAATTTGTTCACCAATTCACGAATTGCTTTATCTGTCGGTCCAGGCTTATGAAACCTTCTTGAGAATCGGTCTCTAATTTCACATTTCATTCCTCTGATGCGACATGTTACTATCATAACGCGTTCAGTCATGCACATCCATCACCAATGATATGATCTGAAAAAATTAATTAAAAATTTAAAAATAATTAAAATAGAAATCTAATGCATGTATTTGTCTAGAAAGGTGCATGCAATCATGTCATTAAAGCATTCATTTGAAATTCAGCCTATTTCAACAAAATAGATAGGGACTTTTGGGACACCCTGTATTCTTTTGCTAATATCCAATTATATAAATTCTTTTCCTCTATCATTATTAGAGTAAGACTTGCAAGTTTATTAATCTTTTGTAATACGTGGCACCATTTGAGTTTTCTTCAGGGCAGAGTGAAAAAAAAACACTTTAAAAGACAGTGAGTGTTTCGCCCTTGGGGCAGCCGGTTCGGCTGGGTCCCCTTAGCTTTTTGATGTAAGCATTTGTTTCGTTTTACCATTTCTCTAAACAAGTGTTGTGTAAAGGATTTGATTTTCTAATATTCTGTGTGGAATAAAGACTGACAAAGGGTGATGTGTCATTTTATATCCTTCAACGAGAGAAAAGCATTCCCTTCTCTCAACGGACTGAGAGAGGGAGAGAGAGAGAGAGAGAGAGGACGCCATAGAGTCAAGGGTATAAAGTGTTGTTCCTGAATCTCGCAGTCAGATTAATTAAACGGTATAAACTTCCTTGTTGATGCGAGGAAGCGACATACGGAGAATAACATAAACAGTCGGAGATGGTGTAACGAAGAATAACATCACCATATCCGACAATTGTCAGCCGATGCCAGAATCTGAAAATCTTTGTCAGTTAGAAACCCCATTATAAGGAAGTCAGCCGGGAATCATTCACTTGTTTAGAAGAGAGGACCGTGACGAAAAATATTATTGGGCACGCAGAGAGATATTTCACGAATTTAATTTCTCTTGGAAACGTCATATGCGAGGCATAGCATTGATGTAAATTTCCACAACGAAGAGTGGAAGAATTATCGAAATTGGAGAAGATTTTCAAAGACTTTGATCGTCAACGAAAGACGGACGAACCGCATTGGAATTGGTTATGAAAATTGGACGTCATATGCGACGCATAGCATTGACATAAATTTCCACAACGAAGAGTGGAGCAAGTATCGAAATTGAAGACTGAAACAAACTTCGAAACGTTCTTCAAAACAGGAAGATAATCGCGGGGAATCAAACGCATTTTTGGACTCTGCCAAATGAAAACGTCCGGAATTGGAGAAGACTGAAAAAAAAAAAACAAGCGAACACAAACGCTCTTTCAAGACGGAATAAGAGGGAAAGAACGCATTTCGACTCCGTCCGACGGAATTGGAGAAGAGTAGAAGAACATGAAAACAAAGGCTCTTTCAAGACGGAATAAAAGGAAATCAGGTTGCTTTTGACAAGTAAAGTTAACATTAAAATCAATAAATAAACTACGTGAAAGAAATGTATCCCAGTTTAACGCATTCGTTTGAAAAGAAAATTTAAATTTTTTTTTTTTTATTATTCCCTCTTGTGGTTGAAAAGGGAAATTAAGTACAGCAAAAAAAAAAGTGTATCCCAGTATTAACGTATAGGATTGAAATTTTTTTTTTTATTATTATTCTTCTTTTGTTGTTAGAAGATTTGTGTTTTTTGCATGCAGTATTTGTGTTTAAATATATAGGGAATTATATATTTTTTTGTTTGTAACGAAACGGTTTCTGCAAAGTACTGTATATGGTAATTTATGGAATTTGAGTAAAAAAAAAAATTTTAAAGTGAATATTAATTTTTTTTTAATTTCAATTGTCTCTCGTATTGTTTTAACAGAAAACGGAATTTTGGATTGATTTTCATTTTATAGTAGACTCTTAAATTAATTGTACCTAATTTGTTGTACATATACAGTTCGTGCGTGTGTTTGTTTGTTTGATTCGTTAGCGCGCGAATTTGGCTCGTTTTGGCGGTTAGATGTTGGTAAAAGGAATTCGTTTTCTTTTTTTTTTCTCCACGCTCTTTCACGTCGGTAGTTTTGTCTTTGTTTTTTTTGTGCTTTTTCAGTTTAAATTAGAATGAATTCGTACATTTCGAGTAATATGTCGAAATCGATAGGCAAGTTTTGCATCTTCGTTTGGGAAGATTTTATTGTTTATTTAAACCGAAGAAGCTAATGTCACGCTTAAGTTTTTTCCGCTTAAATTCTGTTGTATACACGATATTAGGGATAAGTTTTCGTTTTTTTATTTCGCTTCGCCTTTCTCGTTTGGAAGTCCACTTTTTCCTTTGTCGTTTTCGAAGAAAAGTGGATAGATGTAATTATCGGACGAGTAATATCCCTAAGCTTCCAATTTTTAAGGGGAGAGAATACAATAAATTGGTACCCTGATACGTGGACGAATGGTTGGACGCATTAGAGGGATATTATGTTCATTATAACGTTCGCGAAGATATCGCGAAGATTCGGATGGTTACTCACTTCTTAGATGGTGAAGACGGAAGCGCTCTATGAGGAGACTGCCCCAGACATCACGAGGGACGTTCTCGATGAGAGACGAGATCGTCCCAGATGAAGTTCCTAATCACGCAACTTCTGCTCATATTTGGAAGAGTAGTGAGCATTGCGCGGATTTTTCGAGGGATTTCCCTTCTGCAAATTTACGTGAGGTCACGGAGAACTCACCTATGTCCCTCGGACATGATGCAAGCTCGGCTTATGACCTCGACGAATTCGGAAGAAAATTGCCACTCTTTTTCGTCCTACCAAAGGGAGTGATGCATCTCTGCATCGCTCTACAGGACAAAGTTCATTCGATTCTGTTCTTTCTAATCAGAAGGTCTGGAAATCGAAACTGGAGCCATCTGCCACTTTGATTTCACTCCAAAAGGACCGAATACACGAAACGAACAGTAATCATAACGTCGATTTATCCCATTTACAAATTGTTTCTTTAACCCTCTATCGCACAACTTTTTTGTAGGGTTAAGTCTAAATACGTGTATTTGAAATGTTAAATAGAAACAACATGGTACCATAAAGGGTTAACTGTATTTCCAGTTCAAGAGTTACCACCACACGTACTCCATATACCCGTTTAGGCGATACCCGTGCATTCCTGCTCTACGTACTAAATTATTGAAATACGCTCGAGACGTGGAATGATTGATGTCGGAGGCAATTAGCCACCAACGCGTACAAACGCGTACATCCAGAAGCTTGAGCAATGTCCACACGTAACCTTTGAAATTTTATACTTTCCAAGCTATAGAGTTTAGTTAATTCCAAAGTTCTAAAAGTTCTCAAAACGACCAATATCCGTTCTAAACCTTGCAGAAATCGTATCAATTTCATTTAAGTACTTTTTCCAATAGTTCATTGAAATTCATTTCTCTAAATTTTTGTTCTGTCAAAGTTTGATAAAAATAGCTTATGATTTAAAAGTGTATGCACACAGTGAACTTAGACCAGTGTAAAAAGTGGACCTAAATAAATCAGACTTCAAGTGGTCAAGGACACACAAGTGACCGTTAATTATAAGTGTCCATTAGTGCATAAGTATCAATTTAATGTAAAATTTAACTGCTAAATATAGTGGATTAAGTACGAAGTAGAGGTATTTTGTTTAACTATTCCTTTGTCTCTATGTACATATAAGTGTTCATTAGTGCATAAATATCGATTTTAATGTAAAATTTAACTGATAAGTAGAGTGGATTAAGTACTAAGTAGATGTATTTTGTTTAACTATTTCTTTTGTCTTTATGTAACATTATATCCAACTACTTCTTCAATAATATCTTTGTCTCTATGTACCACTACATCCAACTGCTCTTGTTTGAGAGGATTTTAAAACTAACCCCTAGTTCCAACTCTGGGAGGGGAGCCACGTGGAAAAGGGTTTCCACAGGAAAATAAATTTATGTTAAAAGTTAAAGATATCATTCTGTTTGAATAAATTAAAGTATTAATCCTTTAAAAGATATTGTTCTGTTCGTAAAAATTAAAATATGAATCCGTTAAATTTTTAATATTGTATAAAGTGCCTCAATGCCAGTGAATTCCCTGGCATCCTTTCTTAACCCTAAACGAAAACAGTGTGCCAAATCTATACTCTTAAACAGAGATTTCTAAATTCTAAATGTTCTTTTCGGCTAAAATAAATCACAAAAAGAAGTTACGTGTAAAACCACGATTATATATATTCCTTTGCTAATATCCAATTATATAAATTCTTTCCTCTATCATTATTAGAGTAGAACTTGCAAGTTTAATAATCTTTTGTAATACGTGGCACCATGTGAGTTTTCTCCAGGGCAGAGTGAAAAAAACACTTTGAGAGACAGTGAGTGTTTCGCTCTTGGGCAGCCAGTTCGGCTGGGCCCCTTAGCTTTTTGATTTAAGTATTTGTTTCGTTTTACTATTTCTCTAAACAAGTGTTGTGTAAAGGATTTGATTTTCTAATATTCTGTGTGGAATAAAGACTGACAAAGGGTGATGTGTCATTTTATATCCTTCAACGAGAGAAAAGCATTCCCTTCTCTCAACGGACTGAGAGAGAGAGAGAGAGAGATAGAGAGAGAGAGAGAGAGGACGCCATAGAGGCAAGGGTATAAAGTGTTGTTCCGGAATCTCGCAGTCAGATTAATTAAACGGTATAAACTTCCTTGTTGATGCGAGGAAGCGACATACGGAGAATAACATAAACAGTCGGAGATGGTGTAACGAAGAATAACATCATATCCGACACAATGTTGTAAATCAGAGCTGTCCCTCTTTGATATGCCCCCAACACAAGTTTCTCTTGAGCACAGTGACTTTATTACAATTAACCCATTGAACACAATTAGTTCGTCGAGTGCCCCTATATAATTCGTGATACCCAGCTCAGGCCCTTACTTTTTTTTTTACCCAACTGCATGCACATGTACGCTACACTACATGTAGCCAATTCTGATGGAACGGACTGCGATGACAAATATGCTGTATACCTTGAAACAAACTTTCTGCACTCTATATTCAACCAGTGTGATGTATATTTAAATCAGGTCAACATATCAGCCGGAACGGGGTACTATCACCTACGAGCCTATCTGGGAAATGTGCCGAACTTTTCCAAAGAAGCGAAGGATCCCTTTTTAAATGTTTTGGATGCCTGCATACAGACTTCACATTCCAAGAAGTTACTTGTGAATGGGGTGGATATGCAAATAAAGCTCACCCGCACGAATCCTGAGATCTGTTTAAATCTGGGAGCTGATCAAGAAGAGGGATCAAAGCTCGTTGTGATTCACATTATGGAATCATACCTACGCGTACGGCGAGTGAAATTAAGTTCGCCTAAACAAATAGAAATTGAGAAAAACTTACTACATGCCACAGTAAAATACCCAATTAACAGAGCGGATATCAAACTATACACCGTGTCAGCAGGACTGACATCGAAACAGATAGAAAACATCGCCCTGGGAGTTCTATCTAAGAGGATATTAATTGGAATGCAGGACCATGCTTCGGTGAATGGAAATATAAGAAGAGTGTCTTTAAATTCGAGAATTTCGGCCTTAAAAATAAACTCTGTACGTCAATGGCGTTGCGTTGGGCGCGGCTATGGATATGGATTATTCATCATACGCTGTGTTCCCGCTTTGCACGAGAGCATATAGTAATCTGGCCCATATTGCAGGTGTTTGCGATGAGCTCGGGTTTTGGGTAACGCAGAAAGAATTCATCGATCAATTTAACCTATATCCGTTTGACATCACACCTGACTTATCTGCTAGTGTAAATACACACTTAAGTCCGCAACAGAGTGTGTACTAGTATTCCTCGAGTCAGAAGCCCTAATAGAAGTTGACAGGTTTAGGAGCGTAGTCACTGATTTTCAAATGGATGCGAATACACTTCAGAGAGTGATGAATAGTGAACGAATCATACGTTCCAAATTTATCGGTCTGCGAAGAATGAAACATTGAAATTGCCAATTACGAGAGATTGCGGTAGTCTTATTGTGAACACAGATGTTGTTGGTAGTGAAGGGATTCATTTTTTTACAATCTATTTTAAAAATAGGGACCGTATGTACTATTTTGGTTCACTCGGTACTCAGCCCTAGAGTGACCCTGTTATTGTAAAATTTCTCGAGCAGTTGCACATCCCCGAAGTTGTATGAAATCCCTTCCGGCTAGAAGGATATTTTAGTAATACTTGCGGGATGTACTGCCTTTCATTTCTCATGCATATGTCACGTGGTAAGGAATTTATAAATTTTTAAAAATTATTCGACCCTGTCACACTCAACGAAACGACGAAATAGTATGCAGACAGATAAAAAGCCGTTTTCTGATTGTGCGCACTCGTTGCATAGTATGATTTTTTGTACATGTATATATATATATATATATATAATATATATATATAAAATGAACAATGAATAATCCATATTCATTTTTACATAAGAAACCAAAATCGCCTAAGCGAGTTTTGGATAGAATTTCGATTTGTACTTCTTTATTCATACTGTATTTCTCTAATTCATCTTTTCTAATAATGACTTATACACTATGACGTCATAAAATAACTTAATTCTCTTTACGTTTCCCATACCTTGTACACTGAATCATGTGCTTAGTATTTGGACATCTTTCGTATTCAATGTAGGGTAAATTCTTTAATAATAATGTTGTGGTGTTATGTAGTATAAATATTTTATTCAACCATATTCATCTATACGTCATTAATTTCCCTTGATCATTATCCTATGTAAATTTTATTAAATATTCATTTTAACTCGTGTCAATCTATGAAACGCAAAACTTCATGCATTCGTTCGAAAACGCATAAATACGTTCTCGTATTATTTTTTTCATTTTTATTTTTAATTATATCACCTCCCGCATTGAACTAAAAAATGCTTAGTTAAGTTATCGAATTCCGCTAACTATTGCAGAATTGAACGCTTCAAAGATAAAAATATCTCCTCTCGCTCTGATTTCAAATTTATAACATGTTATAACATATTATAACATATTATGTTGTATATAAATCCATACCGTATGTGCCCATGTACTTTGTATTATATTTCTAACATCTTAATTGTCTATTAATATGAAACACTGTTAAAAAAAACAAAAAAGTTATAGTAACTGTTTAATTGTAATTAACTGTAATACTTTAATTTAATATAACGTAATGTACTTTAATGAAACTGTAATTAATAATAACTTGTAATGTACTTCATTGAAACTGTAATTAAATGTAATGATTTAATATATACGGTAATGTAAGAATGTACTTTAAAATGGAAGTGTAATTAAACAATAAGTGAATATGAATTAATTGGTAATTGTAATCGTAATTGTAATGAACCAAAATTAATACGTACTCAGTCATGTACTCAATTTGTACTTATGTACTACTATGAAATTATATCGCCTTCATAAATGTAGACTCGGCGAAAAATACAAATGTTTTTTATTTTTTTAAATTTTTATTTAGAATCTTTCAAACATCTGATCATGTGTTTAAAATGGGGGAACTTAACCTTCAACTGCCGTCCCCCAACATTTAGGTTTATATTATACATGTATTTGTAAAATGAACGGCACTTCATTACAGCACTTCATTACGGCACTTCATTACGACTCCTTTGTTAGCAGCCTTGCTGCGAGGAGGGGGCAGAGGCCCCTTGCCTCCTTAACTTTTTAGATTCCGGCCTGAGCCATGGTCGAGAGAGGTCGAACCTCTACCCCTGTAAATTCAGAGCACTACCTGTACATTTTGAGAAGTAAACTAGAGTAAAAGGGGTTTTTATCTTTTCCTTCGAGCCGTGCTCTCTTCAGAAGAACTTAGTTAAGTCGATAAGTTATAAAAGAAAAGTCGATAATTTTAGTATCAGAGAAAGTATCAAGTATTATAAAAGAGAAGAATTAACAAAATTGGCGACCCTATAGCCAGGATAAACATTTGGCGACCCTACTACCAAGATCAGAAGAATATTTTAAGAAGCATAACAGTCTGGCGAGTCTGTAGCCAAGAGTTTAACAGAGTGGCGACCCACCATTTGACCGGCGGAAAAGAATTTGAATGTTATAGAAGAAATATCCGTTGCTGCCTCCTAACTAGAACCCCCGTCGATCCGAACCACCCCAGGGCCATAGACGAAGGGGTTAACATATATATAAATAAATATATATATATATATAAAATGAATAATTTGCATCCAATAATATTAGGTTGTGTGTTCTGTAGCTTATTTAATGGAATCAAATTGGTTATTGTACTAAAAACATGATTTCTTTCATTAAATAAATTGATGAAAATACATTGCGTTTTTTTCGGGTTGACTGTGCGGTAAAACTTCTACCTTGCATAGTATGATTTTTTCGTGTATATACAGTATATATAAATAAAATGAATAATTTGCATCCAATAATATTAGGTTGTGTGTTCTGTAGCTTATTTAATGGAAACAAATTGGTTATTGTACTAAAAACATGATTTCTTCCATTAAATAAATTGATGAAAATACATTGCGTTTTTTTCGGGCTGACTGTGCGGTAAAACTTCTACCTCCGTATTCAGGTCCACGACATGCGTTTCTTCAAAACCGAAAGACTATAACACGAGTCAAATCCTCATCGGACCTTTAAAGGAGAAAGAATAATTAATTTGATTAGTTCATACTGAGTCTATTTTAATAAAAACCCAATTGCTTAAAACATATGCAGAGTATTACAATGTGAAGATATTTTGGAACCGCTGAGAGAAGTTCCTTTAAGAGAAAATGCCGAATTTTCCGAATGGAATTTATAAAATTATTTAAAACTTGCAAAGGAATGTTATAAAAAAATTCAACTAGTCAAAACAGGACTTTAGCATAATATTAATTGCAAACTAATCTATAATTGCGGATACCTACTATTTTAATGAAGCATTTTATGTGTAATGAGATGAATTACTACAACCCGCCATATATATATATATATATATATATATATATATATATATATGTATGGTGAAATAATCCAGAACAGTGCTCTTTCTCCTAATGACAAGCACACTAAAATAAATAACAAGCTCGCGACTGAATATAGGCTACAAAAAATAAAATTACAGGCACATAAATACTTACATTTCTACGGCAATCCCTTGCGCAGGATCGTAAGGAGCGTTATTGCAAATATCGTCAACGGTTTGCTTCGGAAATAATCCGTCCCGGTCGGCTGCCTTAAAAAGATTAATTGTAGACACTGCGGCAGTGTCTTTATCTTCATATAAATCCGGTAAACTGTAAAGTTGTCGATTCATGACGGAGGGAATGTTTGTTTATTCACTGGTGAAAATAACTGCTGTGAGTTCCACCTGAAAATACTCACTTTTATGTATGATCCCCAAGCACTACCCCAAAAGACTAATAGGCGGTTCATAAGTTTGCTGATTGGTTGTCACTGTAACTGGGCGGAGCTATGTTAAATTTGTGTACCAATCGTAACACCGATATAACGGACCCACGCTTTGGACGTCCTGATTGGCCGCCTTCACGACTAATGGTGTCTTTATCGATTCATTCTCTCCGTAGATTTAATTTCAATGTTCACATCTCAAGGTGAATGAGCTCACTTGCACGCTCTGTCCCGACAATATTTTGCATTAATATTCGCAAGCATACTACTCGATCCTCAACTTTCCCCATTTTGGATAGGGAAATCGACAATTTGAGTGGCGGCAAGTCGTTATAGGAATATCTTCATCAGAGCCCCTCAGCTCAGTACCACAGGAAACAGTATTAGCGAAGCTACTCTTCATAATTCTGACAGATCATTACCAGAGACAGCACAGTAACATCCGATGACACAAAGATCATTAGAAAAATAAGAAATCTAGAAGTTCTCTACAAGCAGAATATTTTTGTAGAGATACAACAGTATTTAGTCATTTTTGTACAAAATGAAGTATAATAAAAAGAATAGGTTCAGAGTTCATCCGGGCTCGAGACCCGATGACGGCAGCCGCGCGCGCGGTAAACGATCATCCTTCCGCACAATTGATTGGTGGAAAAATGGGTACCCTGGGTGACCTAGTGGTTAAGACATTTTGTTGCTTGTGGTTCGGATTCCACGTTAAACTGAAGGTCTAAGGCGGAGTGAAAAAAAAAGCTTGACCTTCGTCAGAATGAACAATTCGGAGGATGCTAATCGAAGGTTACCAATAAGTAGAACTTTTTAATGCATAAACGATGGGACAGAGGTAATAATGTAGTAAGTTTTAGGAGAAGTCGCTTGGTTTTTATATGAAGTTTAACACAGAAATTTCAACTGTTACTGTACGGAAAAAAGGGAGGACCTAAATTTCATGGAATAGAAAAGAAGATTAGACGCATGGTACAGAACAATCCCCGATGAGCCGGATGTATCTGTGAGATGGAGAGTACAAGAAGCCAACTCACTACGTCATCAGGCCAACTCGAGAGGAGGGGCGATAAGCTTGATCTTCGTGAAATGAGGAATCAGCGTACGTAACATTTGAAAGGTTGAAAGGTGTATATTAGGGTGACACTTATTTTCGAAGTTTTAAAATTTCTGTCTCTCACCCTCCAATTCAGTTAGGCTTAGGGTAAAAACAATATACATAAAATATAAATTAAATTGCTTAAAGTTTAAAGGTAGCTCAAAGACTTCAAAGTTCAACTTAAATACCATGTAAATTAACAATTATTAATGTAAAAGTAGACGACGACATTATTGTGACAGGTATTATAATTTTTATTTATAATTTAAGCTAATTATTATTATAATTATAGTATTATTTGTCTCTTGTTTGAGATATACTAAAGATAAACTACAGACAGATAGAGACTATATAGAGAGTTCTCATAATGGCTAACACTCGTGCTCATACAACTAAAGCATATTTGCTGGGTAGCGAGATTTCCGATCTCACAGACTCAAAGCTGCCATCCATCAGCCAGTCTCTTGGACTGTTCCTCTATCAACACCTCGATATGAAGAAAACAAGGCGCGAAGCATCATCGATTGTGATCGGCAAAGTTGTGGAATTCTGGGAAAAAAGCAAGAATTCCAACAAGAGCATTCCAGCACTGCCAGCAAAAGCGTGAGAAGTTGTTTGATGACTGGAGACTGCTTAAAAAGAATAAAGCGCGCCAGACGAGAACACAGAAGGACAATGAGGCTAAATTCTGTAATGTTCTTGATGAGCTGTTCGATATTGCACATGCAGATGCATTCACTCTGATTAAAATTCCTAGAGACCGCGAGTTCCTGCTCGCTCAGAGAGAGAAGGGAAGACGTGGCTGTATGACTGGCTTGGACGTCACTTTGCGTGAAAAGGAGAAGAGGAGTGTGAAAAGACGACTGGAGGAAGACGAAATCGTCACCACCAACGATCCTCACAGGTATCTTTTTGCTTTTCTAGTGTTTTACTTAAATTTTACAAATATTTGTAAATGTAAAATTTACATACTCAATTTATAGTACTCTTTTCGTAGATTTAAAATTTTACACAATGCTTCAATATTATACAGTAGTAGCTAGGATTTCTGTCTGCCCTAATTTCTATCTAAAAACTGACATTTTTATTTGCAGGAGATGGCCACTTCCTTTGTCATCCTTACATCATCGAGCTCGAGCAGTGAAGCAGAAGCCGAAGTTCTGGAACATGGCGAGCCACGACCGATCAGCGAAAAGCCTACAACAAAGCGCGGAAGAAAGTTGGTCATCACAGAAAGGATGACAGCTACACTCGATCGATGTAAAGTTTCTGATAGGAAGGCAATGATGATTGTCACCGAAACAGTAAAAAATCTGGGTCATAACATCAGTGATCTTGCTCTTAATCGGGAAACGATCAGGCAAAGTCAGCGAAACCAGCGAAAGAAGACTGCTGAGAAGCTGAAGGACGAGTTCAAAGCAGACGTTCCATTGGTGGTGCACTGGGACGGGAAGCTTCTCATCGACATCACTGGCAATCAGCACGATGAACGCCTCCCAGTTATAATCACAGGAGTTGGGGTCTCGCAGCTGCTCACTGTGGCTAAAATTCAATCAGGAACAGGCGAAGCGCAAGCCAAGGCCGTTTGTGATTCGCTAAAGGAGTGGGGAGTGGACAAAAATGTAGTTGCGATGAGCTTCGACACCACCAGCTCAAGTACAGGAAGGATTAATGGAGCTTGCATACGCATTGAACAGAGTCTGGGGCGAAACCTCCTTTTCCTAGCTTGTCGCCACCATATCTTTGAAACTGTCATCAGTGCTGTCTTTGTGCAGTGCATGGGAGAGTCTAACGCACTCAATGTTGGCATCTTCAAGCGTTTCAAGGATCAGTGGCCATCTATCAACCAAAGTCGCTATCAAGATTCTTCTTCTGATGAAAGAACTGCCGCACAGCTTTCAGATATTAAGGAAAGCACAATTGATTTCATCCGCCACCAGCTTTCTAAGCACCAGCTCAGAGACGACTACCAAGCGCTGCTTGAACTCTGCCTCATCTTCCTCAGTGGTAAACCGGATCGAGGTGTGCGCTTCAGGGGCCCAGGTGCTATCCATAAAGCACGCTGGATGGCAAAACTAATCTACACGATCAAGATCTGGCTTTTCCGCTCCCAGATCCGACTCACTCCAAGGGAAGAGCGAGGTCTAAGTGACATTTGTCTTCACAGCTCGCCTCTACATAAAGGCCTGGTTCACAGCACCAAGTGCTGCTGCTGCTCCTGCCAACGATCTACAGTTCATGAAAGATCTCGTCGCATATGAAACTGTCCACCTGGCAGTTGCTAAAGTCGCAGCTGATAAATTCAGCTCCCATTTATGGTACCTGTCAGAAGAGCTTGTCGCCCTCTCGCTATTCGACTACAATATACCAGCCAACGAGAAGCACACTATGGTCCAGACCATTCAAGAGAGTAATCTAAGTGATGAGGAACCACCTAAAAAAGCTCAAGTAGATCTTAAGACCGTCAAAGAGCGACAGCTGGCAAGCTTCGTATCTAAGAGGTCGCTATCGCTGTTCGAGCTGCTGAAACTTCCGACCACATTTCTAGAAGAAGATCCGGCCTTATGGAGTACACTGCAGAGCTATCAGCAGGCCCAGCGCATGGTGAACACCCTGAGGTTGTTAACGACCACGGCGAACGAGGCGTGGCGCTTATACAGGAGTACTGTGGATTGCTGACGAAAGATGAAGAACAGCTGCAGTTTGTGCTTCAGGTCGTACATGAACACCGACGACGATACCCTGATGCCCTGAAGAAGACTTTGGTTGATTGACTCAGACTGCTTTGATGTTGTTAAACACTTTTTTGTATTATAGTATGCTCTACTAACTCTAATTTAGCATAAATTGTTGTATATCAGTGATACAGCACATTTGAAAAAGAAAGAAAAGAAAAGGAAGGTAGGCTCTGTGCCGGAATTGAACTGGTGACCTTTGACCTCATTGAGCTACCTCTAAAAGTAAAAATAATGTGTTCAAATTTTACATAAATCATTTTTGCCACCAACCTAACCATTTTTAGGGTGAGAACATGAAATTTACAAAAATGTAATTTACGACCATTTTAACTGTCACCCTAGTATATATATATATATATATATATATATATATATATATATATATATATATATATGTTGGAAAGATGTTGGAAAGATGTGCCAAGGCAGAACGCCCGCAAAAGTGCTCACCCTCATAGGAAAATAAAGAGTTGAAATTAAAGTACAGAAAAATGATGCTTTTTTTTTAAAAAATTGTACAAATGCCTGTATAGTAATAATAATATTATTATTATTATTAATAATAATAATAATAATAATAATAAACCTTTTCATTTTTTCATTTTCATTCATTCATTTCATTTCAATAACAGAGACGCTGTAAAGGATCCACACAAGGAGGGGCGACAAGCTTGACCTTCGTGAAATGAGGAATCATCACACGTAATAATAATAATAATAATAATAACCCTTTTCATCCATGCAAAGTACACGCAAAGAAAAATAAAATATAAAAATAAATTTAATGTGAATTGAGATGACTGAAACAAAATTTGGAGTCAGCAGAGGCGGAAACGTATTTTTGGAGACGAAAGTGTGTTATCTATGATCTTTCGGAGTAGCCCTAGGCAAAACAGGTGCCGAGTGTAATACATTTTGTCCAGAGATGCTTTTGAAGAAAGGTTTGAAAAAAGTAAATAGACACTTTCGGAGGAGTTTGTTAAAATATTTATAATGTTTTTCTTTATAAGATTTAACTTTGATTTCGCAGAATTTTCTTTATAAAAAAATAATATAAATATATAGAAAGGATTGGCAAACGTAAATAGCCACTTTCGATGTATTTTATTTTGTTTTTATAAAAGTATATATAGACTTCTCATTTAATTCTTTTGGTTGTGTGTATATATATAGTGTACTGTTATTTTCTGTTGTCAATTTGGTGTTTTATTTATTTCGGATTAAATATATTTCTTTTAAGGCAGACGTTTATAGAATGGTAATACGGTGGAAAAATAAATGTTATTCTATGAGAATATTTATATTGTTTATTGTGATTTTTAGTATTCTCAAATCAAAGAATGACTGTAGGGAGAAGCAGAGCGAGAGATCGTGGGTGGTCTCCGCTGCACATAGATCAAGCGCATTCCAATGTTTCAATGTACGCGTACCTGCCTCTAATCTTTCTCGTCTCAACATAATGTGAAAATGAATGTTATTCTATGAGAATAATTATAATTGTTTATTACTAAATTTAATATACGGTTTAGTATATCTACTGCATATTATTAAACCTGTTTTCATATGGGAAATTTAATATAAATGTTTATATATAGATTTCTGAAATCAAACGAATGAATATTAAGATGGATGAAAAAATTGTACGGAAATGAGGACCGCATCTTATGTAAGAGATGATTGTCAAAAGTAGACCCCTCTCTCTCTCTCTCTCATAAAAAATATAGAAGGTATATAGAAAGGAATAGCAAAGTAAATACACTTTCGGAGAAGTTAGTTAAAATAATTATTGTTTTTCTTTTATATATAAAAAGTGCGTACTGTTATTTTGCAGGAATTTTTCTTTTATTGTTAATTAAATAAATAATGTGTTTTAATTAGTTCTTTTACTGAGCAACTTAAGGAGACCGTCTCCCTCTCTCTTGCCTTTAATAAATAAATAATTAAAATAAATGGTGCAATCTGGCAACTCATCTATATATAAATAAATAGAATGGCGGTATCTGGCAGTTCTCCTTATATGAATAAATAAATATATAGTGGTAGCTGGCAACTCACCCTAATAAGGTACACCTGAACATAATTAAATTATATAGGGGTATCTGGCAACTCCCGACCCTCTATATAAAAGCTGCGGATCCCCTGGACGCTCATAATGCGACGGGCTCCGGTGGATGAAACAACTCTCTCTCTCTCTCTCTCTCTCTCTCTCTCTCTCTCTCTCTCTCTCTCTTTCCTTCTTAGGTTAGGGTTTAGGTTAGGGTTTCCCTTTGGGGTGAGGACATCCCAACTTTTCCCCCAAAGACCTTACTCCTCCTTTTTCTCCTCTCTCTCTTATGTTAAGGTTACCCCTTTGGGGGGGAGGTCATCCCCCCTTCTTCCCCCAAAGCTCCCCCCTTCATTGCAGCTTTGGGGGAAACCCCTCCCATTGTTGCATACCCCCCTCCCCATTTGCAGCATCCCCTTGTTGCAAAACCTTTCCCCCTTTTTAAAAAAACCACCCCCCTTACAATATACTCCATCCCCCTTTGTTGCATACAACCCTCGCAACAACCCCTCTCCCCTTTGCAACATTTATCGACATTTACAACATTGCAATTGCACTCTCCCATTTGCGCCCAAGCTACTGGTCTCACTGAAAAACTGAATAATATACACACTGAAACCAACGATAGATTGATCAGTTTTGACGTTTGTTCATGTTTACAAAAGTGCCGATTGACGATATGCTTGACTTTCTCTCCCGAGAATTACGTAAGTATAACCTGCACACATCGGTTTGGAACTCATTAAACTTTGCATCAAAGACTAAATTCAATTTCAATAAAGAGTATTATCAACAGATTTTTGGGATGGCCATGGGTAATAGGGTGCGGTGTCGCCAATGCTTAAAAAAAAAATTCAGAAATTGAACAAGCCTGTGTTAGGGATTGCTGCATATCGATACAACATTCATATGAGCAAAATCTCAGTAGATTTGCATGTGATCAGTCTTTCCTCAGTTGTGATCAGTCTTTCCTCAGTTGTGATCAGTCTTTCCTTGTGAACAGACGTGTTTTATCGAGTGTCCATTGTTATCAATTGAATAAGTGGTTTTCGTTGAGGTGTCTTTAAAAAAAAATAGTTTGGTGCATTCTTAACTAAATTACTTCGTGTTACTAATCATTCATCAAGAATATATTTCATCTATTGACTTTATTCAGTACTATATTATTTGATCAAACTAAGGATAGTGCACGTGGCTTGCCTTGTTTGTTTTTCAAATCTATCAGAAAACGAGGAGTCATAAGGTTCATTTTCCCTTCCTTAGGGAGGTCAGGTAGAGTGTGGTCACACACCGTGGGAAAAAAGGAAAAAAGTCGGTCAAATCGCGGACAGATAACTACTAATACTCTTTCTTTTACAGATCGTTTCGTCGGTAGCTTAATTATATATTCATTTAGTATAAATTGTGTTACAAGAATCTGTTTCTGCGTTTCAGGAACATTTTTGCGGGTTTGCTCAGGTGACGGCGCAATAAGAACGCGGTAGACCTACGTTGTAATTTATTAATTTCCAAGCGCTCGTTTTTTTTGTTTTTTAACTAATTAAGAGCATGGCACCCCCGTCAAGTACTTGCAGTCGCTGTGAAGGGAAATTTGCCGCTTACGCGTTTACAATGGCTAATAATAATGAACAGTTAGTTTGCAGGTGGTGCTCAAGCATGGAAGTGCTGAGGAACGAGTTAGAACGTGAGAGGGAGGCCAGAGTTAGGCTTGAAGAAAGCGTGATGCTCCTGACGGCAAATTAGAATCCCTTGAGACTCCAGTTACGACCCCTCCTGCCTCAGTTTCTACTAATAATATAAATAGCCCTCTCTCTTCCCCTAGTTCCCAACCCTTCGTTCGAGTGCGAACTGGAGCCCCATTGAGAAAAGCAAAGACTGTCTACCAGTAATAACAAGCAATAAGTTTTCTGTTTTAGGTTTCGAAGATGCTGATGAACCGGAAATACGACTCGTTGGCGATTCCATTGTTCGAGGGCAGCTCGAGGAATTCTGTGGGAGAAACCCTCGTCGTAGGTGCCGTTACTGCTACCCTGGTGCAAGGGTGGAGGATATAACTAATAGTGTTGATCATTTTACAGACGGTACCGCCGAGGACACAACGTATGTCATTCATGTCGGTACTAATAACGTTTTAAATTCTAGATCGGAAGAACTGCTGGCTAGGTACAGGAACTTACTAGAGCGATTAAAGGAAAAAACTAATAAGATTGTTTTAACAGGTATACTTCCTCGAATTATCCATCGTAACGATTTCTAAAGCAAGGCGACCTATATTAACAATAACCTAAAGTCTCTTTGCCAACAGGAAGGAGTGCATTTTGCGAATTTTTGGAACAATTTCTACGGCAGGAGGGACTTGTTCCTCGGAGATGGACTTCATCTTAATAATGTTGAAGCTTCGCGTTTAGGAAGACTATTTCATAACACTGTCTTCTTTTCAGGCTGCCGTAAGTCGAACGGTCCCAGCGTAAATTCCACAAATTTCCACTGCGCTCGCGAAGGTATCGCAATTACAAACAATTTGAAGTTTCTATCCTTAAATGCTCGTAGCTTACAAAATAAAATAAACGAATTTTTTCTTTAATTGCTTGTAAAGACTATGATTTAATTGCGATAAATGAATCGTGGCTTAGCACTGAAACACGTGACTTTGTAGGGGTATCAAATTAGAGGTTATAGACTTTTTGTTAAAAACAGAATAGGTAGGCGAGGAGGCGGTGTTATGTTGTATATCAAAGATAATATTGCGAACGTTATAGAAGTAAAGACACAATTCCAGAACCAATAGATTCGACTATAGCAGAACTTAAATTGAACGATTTCAAACTTGTTGCGGTTATATTTCGGCCCCCTAATCAAACAGCTGATACGGACGAAGCGTTAAATCGTGAACTAAGAGAATAATAGGTAGTGAGCAGGCTTTAGTTATGGGTGACTTTCACTGCGCCAACGTGAATTACGATACAATGCAGGGAGACGTGGAAGGTAATCGTTTAGTTAATTTTCTCGAGGATAGCTTTCTTATTCAAAAGGTTGGGGAACCTACGAGGTTGGACAGTATTTTAGATTTAGTAATAACTACGGATGATAGGCTAATTACTGATCTTCAAGTAATAGAACCGTTAAGCAATAGCGATCACAATATGGTAGAGTTTGTCCTCTCAGTAAGTCACTCAAAACCAGCTAACTCGACTAAAATTCCTAACTTCCAGCACGCAGACTTTTGTAAATTTCGAAATAAATTGTCACACGTCAATTGGGAAAACGTAATGGGGAACTCCAACGCAAAACTAATGTGGGAATCGTTTGAAACAGTATTTAGGACTATAAATGAGGAATGTGTACCGTACAAAATTAAGCGTGCGAAAGTAAATAACAAGCCTTGTGGTTTACTTCTAGAGTAGAAGACATTATAAAGAGTAGAGATAGGGCTTATAGGCTACATAAGTGCGATAAAGACAATTTGTGTTTACGAAACAACTACATATCTCTAAGGCGTGAAGCAAAAAGTGTAATAAAAAGTCCAAGTGCGAATTTGAAATCTCCATAGCTCGTGACGGTGAAGAAAACCTAAGCGATTCTTTCAATACGTCAACAATAGAAATCCAGTAAAAAGTATCTTGGGGCCGTTGAAAACTGTTAACGGAGATCTAGTTTCTGAAAACAAAGTGGCTACCTTCCTAAACGAATTCTTTACGTCAGTTTTTACTATAGAAGATGTAACGAATATCCCTACGGTCATGGACATAATACCTTTAATAATGGTAATATTTTGGATAATATTGTGGTTAGTGAAGGGGAGGTAATGCGCTATATTGATAAAATGAAAATGCGTAAATCACCGGGGCCGTATTCCATATATCCCATACAACTAAAAGAATTAAAAGATAGCATTGTCATGCCGCTAACAAAGATTTTTAATGTGTCTATTTCTGAGGGGTGCGTACCAGATAATTTCAAGTTAGCAAACGTAACACCTATCTTTAAGAAAGGCGATAAAGGTGCGGCGTGAAATTATAGGCCATCAGTTTAACGTCTGTTGTAGGTAAGCTACTGGAATCAATAATTAGGGATCGTATAATCGAACACTTAGAATTGCATAACTTAGTTAGAAATACGCAGCACAGTTTTAGGCGAAGCAAATCTTGCTTAACTAATCTTTTAGAATTTTTTCAAAGCGTGGTTGACGTTTACGATAGTCATCGGACGGTTGATGTAGTGTATTTAGATTTTCAAAAAGCGTTTGACACCGTACCGCACAAAAGACTCATTGAGAAAACTAAGGCTCATGGAATCAGGGGTGTAGTAATAAACTGGATAGAAGAGTGGTTGCGAGGTAGGAAACAGAGGGTGGTCGTTGATGGAGCGGAGTCGTGTTGGGCTAATGTAGCGAGTGGCGTTCCTCAGGGTTCTGTATTGGGCCCCTTGCTTTTTCTTATATATATTAACGATTTAGATGTCGGCCTAGTCAGTACAGTTTCAAAGTTTGCGGATGACACGAAGCTGGGTGGTAGGGCGATTAATGACGAAGATAGAGGTAAAATCCAGAATGATCTGAATAAAATCGTTGATTGGTCAGTCACATGGGAAATGAGATTTAACGTCGATAAGTGCAAAATTTTACATATAGGTTCGCGTAATGGTAATTTTTCGTATAGTATGTCAGGGAAAGAGTTGATAAGCGTAGAGCAGGAAAAAGATTTAGGAGTTATAGTCACTGGTGATTTAAAAGTAGCGAAACAAAGTACAGCAGCGGTCAATAAAGCGAACAAAGTGTTAGGTTTTATAGCTCGGAATTTTGAGTACAGATCGCGCGATATTATAGTTCCTCTTTATAAATCATTAGTTAGACCCCATTTGGAGTACGCGTTCCAATTTTGGAATCCACATATGCGCAAAGATCTACAGATCTACAGAAGCTAAGGCTAACAAAGACCCTAAGATCCACTCTAAGGCTAGCCCGAGAGAAAGGAGAGAGTAGGGGGTTAAGTAAGGAGCAACACCTATCATTCGTGGGTTAACATTCATTCAGAAAAAGAGGAAAAAGTCTCACCATCATCATCCGCCGGCCACTGCCGACAAGTCAGAAAAAGTCGGAGAATATAGGAGAGGGGTGAAAGATGAAAAGAAGTAAAATAAGAACGCTTACAAACCATGCAAACACAGTCTTAACTCACTGTCATACCATGCAAACTACAAACATGCAAGAAAAGAGTTAGAGACATGCAAAGTAAGGAGGATAAGAAAAAAAAAAAAGTAGGTAAAGTTAAACAAAAAGTGGGTTAGTTTACGCTATGAGCTACATCTACATTCGTGTTAGTCTAATTTTTTTTTTTTTTTTTTTTTTTTATTGCTGGCATCACGCTGGCATGTCACAAGCTGGCATTCATCGTCAACAGACTCATCCTCGAGCACCACCACCAGAGCTCCTGTTGTTAACTTTCTTTTTAATTTTAAACAACGTTAATATTTTTAAAATGTCTGTCAAGACGGTTCTTAAACACATTAACGCTGGTAGAATGAACGACTGACGCGGGAAGATTATTCCATTTATCAATTACTTTAAACGTAAAGAAGTTTTTAGCGATATTAGTAATGAAACGTCTGCCACGCAACTTGAATCCGTTATTGCGAGTATTACTATTATCGAAAGTGAACAATTTGTCAAAATTTACGTTATCGATGTTATTAACGATTTTGAAAACTTCAATAAGCTCCCCCCTTAATCTCCTAGTTTCGAGTGAATACAAGTCAACACTTTAATCCTATCTTCATAAGGCTTATTGCGCAATGCCGGAATAAGTTTGGCACGACGCTGAACCCTTTCTAACCTATCAATATCCTCACGCAAGTACGGGCACCAAAACTGAACGGCATATTCCAAATGAGGCCTGACTAGGGACTTGTAAAGGGGCAATATAATATCCTTCGATTTAAATTCGAAATTACGCGCTATGAAGCCTAACATCCTATTAGCTTTTGCGCAAGACTCCAGGCACTGGTTCCTAACCTTTAAATCTTAGTTACGCGTACGCCTAAATCTACTTCCTCGTCAACGCTCGCTAAATCCCTATCATCCATCGTGTACACGTAATTATTGTTGCGAGAACCTATATGCAAAACTTTACATTTATCTACGTTAAATTGCATCTGCCACTTATCCGTCCACTCCATAATCCTATCTACATCGTCTTGGATCCTATTTCTATCGTCCTCGTTAACAACCTTACCGCCTATTTTAGTATCGTCCGCGAATTTTGACACGTTACTAATCAATCCTACATCTATGTCGTTAATGTAAATTACGAATAACAATGGGCCTAACACTGAACCCTGTGGGACACCACTACCTACCTCTAACCACCCCGATTCACTACATTAACTACGACCCTCTGCCTCCTAGCACGAAGCCATTCTTCTAACCAGTTAGCTACCTGACCGCGGATACCGTGCGCTTTAACCTTCGCAATTAGTCTCCTATGCGGAACTGTATCGAACGCCTTTTAAAATCTAAATAAATAACGTCAGCTGCCCTATGCCTATCGTATTCGCGCACTATTTCGTTATAAAATTCTAACAAATTTGTTAAACAAGACCTATGGCGTCGAAACCCGTGCTGACTACTATTAATCAAACCCCTACTTTCTAAGTGATCGATAATACGATCCCTAACTACGGATTCCAAAAGTTTACCGACAATTGACGTTAAGCTAATGGGCCTATAATTGCTAGCTACCGCGCGGTCGCCTTTTTAAAAATAGGCGTGACGTTAGCTAATTTGAAGTCTTCAGGAATAATCCCCGTTTCGAGTGACTGATTAAAAAATCTTCGCTAAGGGGCCTACGATAACGTCTTTCAAATCTTTCAAATGTCTAGGATAAAAAGCGTCAGGGCCTGGAGCCTTGCTAACTTTTAGCCTATCGATATAATGCGCAATCTCAGCCTCGTAAACAGTTATTTCATCTAAAATAGTCTCGCTACTAAATGGAACGATATCGTCAACGTCGGGGACATTATTTACGTCCTCTACGGTAAAAACTGTCGCAAAAAAGTTATTGAAAATACCCGCCATCGCCTGAGCGTCAGAAGCCAAAGCGCCATTTACATCCAATAGAGGGCCTATGTTATCCTTTACCGGCTTACGATTATTTACGTATTCAAAAAACTTTTTTGGATTATGTTTACTATCCGCAGCTATAACTATCTCTAAATTACGCTTGGCATTCCTAACTGATCTTTTAACCTGACGTCTAAGCTCGATATATCTATTAAAGTTAGCTACCTGGCCATTGCGCTTGTTAAGTCTATACGCTCTATTACGCTCGTTTATGAACTCGCCTACTTCCCTAGTCCACACACTTCGGCCTACCCGATTTCTAACGCGCTTGGGCCTACGAGGAATAAACTCCCTTTCAATATTCCTAAAACTTTCTTTAAACGCCACCCAACGCAAATTCGTATCATTACCCATAAATAAGTTATCCCAGTCCACTACTCTCATCCTATCAGCAAAACTATCAAAATTAGCCCTACGAAAATCAGGGACTTCTATTACGTTACTATCCTGTGTGTTTTCTATCAATAACTTAAACCTAAGAATTTGATGATCGCTACATCCTAAACTCTCGCCTACTTCTAAACTTCGACTATATTCTCGCCGTTCGTCATCACCAAATCTAAGATATTATCACCGCGCGTTGGTTGGGTAACTATCTGTCGTAAAAAGTTATCGTCCATAAACTCAACCAGTCTCAAACCCTCTTCGTTACCCGTAAAATTCTCGTAATTAACATTAGGACAGTTAAAGTCTCCGACAATTATACTATTCCGATTGTCAATAAAATTACCAAGAAGTGAGTAAAATCTAGTATCTATATCGAGGGTTGAACGGGAGGTCTATAAACAACGACAAAATTAAAACTAATACTACGCGCCCTAACTTCAACACAGATCGCATTAATTGCTGCCGGAAAATCTAACTTAACCTCGATAGCCAAGGGAATTACGAATGTACAGCAAAACGCCGCCTCCAAATCTATGTAACCTATCATTAGTAAAGATTTTAAAACCCGGTATATCAAGTTCCCCCAAGTCCCGAGTCACGGTATTTAACCAAGTTTCAGTGATAGCAACTATATCATAGTTGCCGGAATAAATTACCGCCTTAAATTCATTTAATTTATTTCTAATACTACGCGCGTTGCAATAAAAGACGTTTAAGTTATTTAAGATATAGGCAAAATCGAAAGAGTTCAAAGACGAGCAACTAAGATGATTCCGTCGCTTAGGTCAAAGTCGTACAAGGATATGCTTAAAGAGTTAAAATTGACTACACTCGAACTAGGAGGCTAAGGGGTGATCTAATCCAGGTTTTCAAAATTCTGAATGGGTTCGATAACGTAGATTGAGATAGCTTTTCCGAAATATCTCAATATAATAGGACTAGAAATAACGGGTGTAAGTTGACAAGTAGAAGGTTCGAGACAGCAGTTGCCAAAAACGTTTTTACGCATAGAATAGCAAATAGGTGGAAAAGTTTGCCGGTAGAAGTAATTAGTAGCACGTCTATAAACATGTTTAAAAATCGATTAGACGCATATGTTGATAGATTGGGTATAGTTTAAGGTAGTAAAATTAAAGGTGGATAAGATAGATTTTGATTCTCTTTTCATTAAAGATCACACTGACCAGACTAGAGGTCATAGTATGAAATTATTGAAGCCAAGATGTAGAACAAATTTAAGAAAATATAGTTTTACAAGTGTTGTGGGATATAGGGAGGCAGCATCTTGGGTTAGGGGTAGGCTGACCATACGTACCGTTTTGAACGGGACAGTACCGTTTTGTATGGGTTTTTGTATGGGTTCTGTCACTGAAGAATAATTGTAAGCTCAAGATGTTTATGTACTTACTTTTTCATGAATACAGAATATTACATAACCCCCGTCCTTTTTTGCCATTCCAATGTCCCGTTTTTGTCTCAAGGAAATATGGTCAGCCTAGTTAGGGGATACTCTCTGCCCTTACACACCCCATTTAAAGAGATTCCTCTGCCGAGCGGTGCCCCCCATAGTACTGTGAGGTATTGAAAAACTCATGATCTTCACTTGCCCCACAAACACCTTTAAATGGGTGACCCAAAATGGGTGCACACACATTTCTACATTACTGTACAGTCTTTACAGCCACACTTACACTTTTCCTCCTAAGTATATATATTGTAATGTATATGGTTGTAAATTGTGACTTGGTCCGCAATTGATATGGACCGTGACTTATATTTGGTTGGCAAGGTACTGGTATTGATGGATACCGTAATGAAATTGACTGGATTCTTTGGATCTGATATATTTGCATGTCGGTTATAAATAGGTATGGAGTGTAACATATTTTTGGATAGTAGTCTATTATGACTTGATCCTCTGGATCCAGAGATTCTATCTTTAGTTTTAAATTGATAATTAATTAGTTTTAAATTGATAACACCAGTACACATTTGAAAACTTGTCGATCGATTTTTACAAACTAGTTGATCTAAAAAATATAGTTAGTTTTTCCCTGTCACGTATGGTTTTCTTACTACAGGGTGTGTCATAAATCCCCCATTTATCCCCAAATGTAAACCATCTTATCGAGACCAACATTGGATTGCACATGCTAAACCATAAATTTTGTTGTTATAGACTACAGTAACGTTTACATAATAATGTAGGGTAAATATATATATAACAACAGTCCCGTTCCCAGCAAAATACTCTCTCCCCTCCCATCAATGGGTGGTTAACATTTGGGGACAGATGAGGTATTACAACACCCCTTGTAGCACGAAATCTTTAGGTGATAGAGTAAAACCTAATTAAAGCAGAATTAAATAGCTCCTAGCTCTTGGACAAGCATATTGCTTGTTTATGAAAGAATAAAAAAATAACTGAAAGAAACAAAATATATTTACCTTCTTTACTTGCAAACATTTCAGGACTTATTCCAAAGACTTAAGACTACGAAGGTAGATCTGACTAATGACGACTAAACCGGTGCTTCTTTGATGTTTTCTTATGCTGTGCGTTAGGCTGATCTCGTTGCAGACACCAGCAGTAATCCGCCATCATATTTGTATGCCATCTTCCTTGATATCTTCTTTCCATGGTTTTGATGGCCTAGTGAAATCGTTCCCCTTGCTCCTCACTGACATCTCCAAGATTTTCGGGAAAACGGTCAAGATACGAAAATAAGAAGTGAACTTTGAGGCTCATGTTGCAGCCTAAGGCGCAAAACTTTTTAAGCATATTTTCCACCAGTCTTTCATAATTTTGGCTTTTGTAGTTTCCTAAGAAGTTTTCAACATCTTTGAAACCAAGCCATGCTTCTTTTTCTTTATTGGTCATTGTGTTCAGGAAATGATCGTCTGTCAATAACTTTCTAATCTGAGGACCTATAAAAACACCTTCCTTTATTTTCTCGTAGCTAATCTTTGGATATTTTGAACAAATGTACTTGAAACACTCACCTTCTCTATTCAATGCTTTGACATACTGCTTCACCAAGCCTAACTTAATGTGCAAGGGTGGTAGGAGGATTTTATTTGGTTCAACTAGATGTTCATGTAAAATGTTCTTTGATCCTAGGGTAAGATTCTCTCTAGGAGGCCAAGTTTTCCTCTTCCAGTGCTGGTCACGTGCTCGACTATCCCATTCGTAAATGAAACATGGCATCTTAGTGTATCCTGATTGCTGCCTAAGTAACATGCAAAGGACTTTGAGATCCCCACACAATATCCATCTGTGATTTTGATACTGAATTTTTTCCAGAAGCAGTTTCATGTTATCATAGGTCTCTTTTAAATGAGTAGAATGGGCCACTGGGATTGATGCATATTTGTTACCGTTGTGCAGTAACACTCCTTTTAGACTGGTTTTAGAGGAATCTATAAACAACCTCCAGTCACTGGTTTGGTATTTGATGCCTAGCTTGCACACTAATCCTGTGATGTCCTTGCAAAATACCAAGGGACCATCTTCTTCGAAAAAAGGCACGAAGTCTTTCTCACGATTTCTGTACCAAGCGAAGTATGTGTCGGATGCCAATAAATTGTTCTCCTGCAATCTAGACCCCAAAAGTTCTGCAGAGTCCTTAGGCAGATTCAAATCCCTGACTAAGTCATTTAGTTCGGCTTGGGTTAATGGTTTAGGAGGATCTCGGTCAGCTGTTGGCTGTTCATAAACATCATCATTGTCTGGATTTGGAGCTGAATCAGAATCTGAATTGTATTGATCCAGACGGGCGGGCAATAGGAACTTCTGGACCATGGGGTACCGGCCTTATTGCAGATGGAAGACTTGGGTATTGAAGGCTCTCTTTATTCTTTGCATTATAACCTTTAACCTTGCAAGAACAGAAGTAGCAGTCGTCGGTATGGTTTCTAGGCTCGCGCCATACCATAGGGATCCCAAATGGCAAACGTTTCTTTTTACCTTTTCTCCAATTCCTTAGTGCCACAACACACGTAAGACAAACCTGTGTGGAGCCCAACTTTTGTCTTGATCTCCTAATTTAATTCCAAAATAAGCATGATAATCTCTCTTAATGAAGGTCGTTACATTTGTCCTTGTTTTACAACATACCGACCACAAATATAACAAAATATGTCTGGACTATGGGTACATCCTCTAGAAGCCATTATTAAAATTTTAAAGACGTAATGTTAGCATTATCTATCTGAAAAATATGAAAAAACGAAATTAATTAAAGATAAAAAAGATAAAAAATTACAAAACGCCCCAAAATTGTTTTGCTAATAACTTTAAAACTGTGGGTGATAGAAAAAAACTGGTAGCATTTTTTAATTCAGCGCAGCGAACTGCTTCAGAATCACAACTCAAAATAAAGAAATCAGTTTTCATGCAGGCAGTTTTTACATAGTGGAGCCACCTCGATGGGCCGAAGTGGCCCCTAGTGTGCCCACTATAAAAATTTCATATGTTCTTTGTGGTTCGGAACCCACGTAAAATTGTAGGTCCCCTCCGCCACCACGGAGGACATGCACAATACACAATTACGAACACAGTTAGGTAGACCAGCCATGAGTGGATCCTAGGGTCTTTGTTGGTCTGAAACATTATAACATTATAAATGAAAAATTGCCCCATATTTGTTATTTAACCTATTTCTATCTAAAATACGTTTGAGTTATTATATATTTTTGTATTAAAATTGGTATGCACTGTATGCGTAAATATTAATTATATAATTAAATAAAATGTATTTTATTCTTGTAAACTAATTGTATTTATTGCCTTTCAGAAAAAATAGTTTCACTAATCGTGACAGTTGTAAAATGTCGATGAAATCTCTAACGCGATCAAATGATCCAAGTTGACTAGAAGCCCTGTACTTTGATGGTCGGAAAGACAACACTAATACAAGAAAAGAAAGGTGACAAATAGTGTCCACGTTTAGTGAAAGAGGAACATTATGTTTTAGTCCAAGAGCCAGGAACAAAATACTTAGGACATATTTCTCCAACTTCTAGTGCAGCACAATCAATTGCAGATGGTGTGATTGAATTTATGACCTGTTCCAGCGTGGAAATGAATGCTTTAACAGCAATTGGTTGTGATGGGACAAATGTAAACACAGGTATTCATAATGGTGTCATACGTCGATTAGAAGAACACATCAATAAACCACTACAGTGGCTAGTTTGCCTCTTTCATTTTAATGAATTGCCTCTTCGTCATCTAGTGCAATACCTGGATGGTTCGACTCATGGTCCTAAAGTCTTTTCAGGTGCCATCGGTCTAGCAATACATAACTGCAATATATCAGGTTGTAACATAAATTCTGCTCGATTAGAAAACGGACGATAGATAATAAAATAACCTCAAGATAATGTGAAATAGTTTTAGAAATGTTGCAAAATACACGCGGCGACAGGTTCGCACAGGTTTTATCACGATACAGAATGACTTAGGCTAGTGTAGGATTAGGCTAATGAATATTTTCTCTGGTGTTTTTCATACAGTTACAACGCCACCCCTACGATATTACAGTAATTGAAAAAACATGGAGCCCACGAAAGAGCATATTCGACATGTGACGCTCTATGAGTTCCATCAAGGATCTAACGCTAGTGAATCCGCAAGAAACATTCAAAGAGTTTATGGAAATGAAATGATGTTGTGAGCGAATGGATGCGTAGGAGATGGTTTGAGAAGTTCAGAAATGGAGACTTCAGTCTGAAAGATTATCCACGAACAGGACGACCAAATGAGTTAGATGGATGAAGAGTTGCTGAAAGCAACAGTGGAGGAAAACCCAACGGTAACTGTAAGAGAACTTGGCCTACAACTCGGCGTTAGCCATATGACCATTCATCGTCATTTGAAGCTGTCAGGAAAAGTAGTGAAGGTTGGAAGATGGGTTCCACATGATTTGTCACAAGCGAATCTTCAACATCGAATCGATATTTGCACATCACTGCATTCTCGGCAACTGCAGGCACCGTTTTTTAATCGGATCGTCACTGGGATGAAAAATGGGTCCTCTATAACAATATTAAGCGTCGACATCAGTGGCTTAGCCGTGAAACAAAGCCGCCGTGAAACAAAGCCTGAACCTCAACCAAGAAATGGACCCCATCCAAAGAAAATTTTGCTATGCGTTTGGTGGGATATGCAAGGAATTATTCATTTTGAGCTTCTGCCAGATAACCAAACAATCACAGCTGAAGTCTACTGCCAACAACTCCAACGATTGAAGATGGCATTACAAGAAAAACGTCCTGCATTAATTAATCGCAGAGGTGTTCTATTTCACCAGGATAACGCGCGCCTTCACACTGCTCGAATCACCACTGCCCAATTGGAAGCATTTGGTTGGGAAAAAATGCCTCATCTACCTTATTCTCCGGACATCGCACCTTCAGACTACCATTTATTCAGAAGTCTGCAACACCACCTAGATGGACAAAAGTTGCAATCCAGGGAAGCTATCGAAAACGAAGTGATCGCTTTTTTAACTCGAAACCAAGGGATTTCTTCGACCGTGGCATAAAAAACTTTTCTACAGGTACTTATAGAAAAAGAAGGGAATTATAATGATGATTAATTTGTCATTATGTCATTTAATTTTTGTTGTGAATAAACTAAAATTTCGAGCAAATTTTTCCTTATAAGTCATTTAATTTTTGTTCTGAATGAACTAAAAAATCGAGCAGAATATATGTTACAACCTTATACCTGTAGTTAATTACTTAAAAATAACCGGTACTGTGATGCCAAAAGTAGATGTTGCGCTCCTGAGTAATGGCCAAAAGTATCTTTACGAGATTTATCAAGCTGTGGAAAGTGGCAATTGCCCAACAGATCCTGCAAATCGAATACCCGGTCCGGTTAGTCATTCACGATGGCTCACCACAGCCAATAGAATTTGACGTGTATATATTGGAAGTTTAGAACCCTCTGACAACTTAGTAGTTCTGGTGACCTATATTGTTACCGTCTATGCACCAATGTGGTTTAGGATTAAGAATCGTCCTGGCTGCACTGATGGAACACGCCATGTATTTGATATGATTTCTTTTTCTAGATACCTTCCAGACGACCAAAGATCTGTTATCGATAAAGTTATACAAAGGAATGCATTTTTCTTGCACGAAGAAAATGTGCTGTTAAGCATGCTAACAGATAAAAGGAGCCACATTAGGGTTTTAGCGGCCAGACAAATCTTAGCTGCAAGAAATGCTGAATTTGAAAATGCATCAAAGTAGGAAATTATAAGAATTTTCAAGGTGCCAGACTTAGATTTAAACGCTACAGATTACTACAATGTTGTAATCATGAATCGCGCCAAAAGATTTGAGCCTCCAATTACGAAAAGCATACCAACTGCCAAGTTTAAAGAATTTATAAACCAGCCAAACATTGAAAGTATAGATATTCCAGAATTTCCATGCCACACGCAGGGGGTAGAAAGACTCATAAAGGTTGTCACAGAGGCAGCTGCTAGTATCAGCGCAGCACAAAGAGATGGCTATATTCGGTCACGAATCGAATCCCGGAAACTGATGCCAAAATTCAATTAAAAGAAGGACTTTAGTCTATAAAGCGTCATAGCCTCTCATGGTAGGGTGGTTGGGATGGGCTAGGTGAGGAATTCAGCATTCAGCTACCTCCACTTGGTGAGTTCTGGGTAATTTGAGCTGAAAAGCTCAAATTAGCTAAAAGCTGAAATTTTATTGGCAAAATAATTCCCAATTTAGTTTTTATGAGTTGCATAATGCATATCAAACAAATTGTTTTAACTAATTATTCTTCCTAACAGTTTCTATATCAAATATAGTTATAAAAATATATAGTTTACCTAATATTTTTATGGATAACAATCTGTATTTACACTGGATCCCACATATATTCCACGCCAATCGTTAGTGTAAACCTACCGATGTGTTGGGGACCCGGAAGACATTGACGAAATTTAATAAAAATTTACATGAAAATTGCTGAGCCTAATATGCAACAATCCCACACCCAGGATATAGCAATTTCTAAAAAAAAAAAATTTCACTGCACCATAATGGTAATCCCTTGTCGCCCCTCCTCTCCAATATTTATATAGAGTTTTTCGAAATAATTTACATCCGAGAGTCTTGGGGGTTGGCATCCCATGGTTGCGGTACGTCGACGATATTTTGTGTATCTGGCTCATGAAGCGTGACCTGGATGACTTCCTCCTTCAGTTAAATAATCAAGTCCCCCTCCATTAAGTTTACTTTAGAAGTGGAACAAGACAACTCAATCCTGTTTTTGGATGTGCGTGTACATAGGGAAAGCTCAGGTTTTAAGTTTAGTATTTACCAAAAAAAAAACAATTTGTCCTACGTACACTTTTACTCCGGATATGACACCCCCATCAAGAGCGCCATATTTTCTTCAATGTTTCTCCGCGCTCTTAGGATCACGAGTCCTGATACATGGATGCCGAATTAGAAAAATCAACAGTATTGGAAGTGATTTGTGTTACCCACCTGCTTTTTTGGAATCTTGTCTTAACAAGGCAAAACGAACATTCTATCGTGTGAATAATAACCCTCGCACTTTGTCGAAGAATATTTTAGTACTTCCATTTTCCCTCGGCTTTCTAGTCATTGCTAATGTACTTAAACTTTTGAATATTAATGTAGTATTTTCATATGACAAGATTGTGAAAAATATCATACTAAAAAATAGCCCTACCAATAATTCAGGCATTATCTATAAAATTGGTTGTAAACAATGTGATTCCTTTGACATTGGACAGACGGGAAAGGATTTGCACACGCGTGTAAAACAGCATCAATATTCCGTTAGAACGGGACAGTCGTCCAGTGCCCTCTTCGTCCATTTGTCAGAATTATCCCACTTTATTGATTGGAATAATGCTTAAATTTTGTTTCACTCAAGCAACATTGTTAATAGAAATATTCTTGAGTCTGCCATTATTCAACTTATAAATAATTTTAAGATTAACCAGGGCCTTTTTTCGCTTGATCCTGTTGTTTTGAATTCGTTCAAAACGGATTTAGACAAGAAGGGCAAAGTGCTAAAACTCTGGTAGTTTTTCCTTATAAATTTGTATGATCCTTCTACAATTTTTATTTTTCTATTTTTTTTGTGACCTATATACAGTCTCGAACTTGTTATTTATTTCAGTGTTCCTGAGGATGTCATTAGACGAAAGCGCTTGAGTACCATTCTGTTTCCTTTTTCTTTGTGGTTATTTTCATCATATATATATATATATATATATATATAATTAAAAATTGTCCCAAATCCTTTAATGACAAGTGACATCCAAAGCCAAAGAGATTCATATGTGATTGAAGAGAATTTTTGCTGCGTAAATCCTTCAATTACAAATGGATTCTAGATTCATGACGCACATTTCCTGAACCACGTGTTTGATTTCGCGTTTGTTTTCTATTAAAAATTAGCAGTTACAAGTGAAATGTTTTCGTAATTTCAATTTCTTTGAATTTTGGTACATTAAATGAATTATATATATATATAATATATATATATATATTATACAGGGTGTCCCCTAAGTCCGGCATCATAGGAGAAATTCATATTTTTCTATTTCTACAAACCATAATTCATATTTTTCTCTTTCTACAGGCCATAATGTCTGTGAGCAAGGAAGAACGAATCCAGATAATTCTACTCATAGGAAATCGGAGTCAATTTAACTGAATTTAACTGACTGCATCCAGACCGCGAGCCAATAACACACAGTTGTGTTAGCAGACTTGTTGCAAAGTCTTTTTGACTCCGATTTCTTAAGAGTAGAATTATTTGGATTCGTTCTTCCTTGCTCACAGATATTATGGCCTGTAGAAAGAGAAAAATATGAATTATGGTTTGTAGAAATAGAAAAATATGAATTTCTCCTATGATGCCGGACTTATGGGACACCCTGTATATATATATATATATATATATATATATATATATGTATATGGCCCATATTGTGTGTGGGTGGGTGGGGTGTGTGTGTGTGTGTGTGTGTGTGTGTGTGTGTGTGTGTGTGTGTGTGTGTTTGCACAGTTTTGTCGACAAAGTGGGTATAGGTCCCTTAGTTTAATTATATAGTGTGTTAAAAATAAAATATTGATAAAATCATTAAAACGACAGGTAAATTTAACAGTTTCATTACTGGACACTTGATTGGCGTGCTCCGATTGTTTCGGTTCTGACTCCACTTCGGATCCTCAAATAACACGTTCTCGAATGTTTTTTTGTAAACCAAAAGGTACAAGATATATTGTTATTCGAAACTAAATATATTAGTAATAACTAGTCACCTAAAATACGCACATTTTGAGTTCTTCTCCGACAACAAAACTAAACCTATACAAACATGTAAAAATATTTGTAGAAAAGTTACATTTTGGTATAATGGATATTATTATTTCTCTCGGTACATTATAGTTACATTGATGATATAAAGATGAAGAAGTCACCTGGTTATAAGTTGTTATTATTGCGACGACTATTTTCTGTCATTTTCTCATAATTTTTATTCCACTTTTTATGAGCAAGACGTTCATATTCATCGACAAATTAGTTGACGATTAAAGGACTTTAAATGTACCCATGTACCCATACGTCAGACATTTCATGATGTTCCAGAACGTCATTCAAATACAGTAGCTGCGTTCTCCAGCTACAGTATTTGGATATGGGTAAATAATTGAACACTCGAAGCCGTAGCTTCTTTCAGAAAATTTTATTTTGTTTTGATGGGGGTTGTTTAATCTCCTTCGTAACAGCAAAGGTCATATAACGGGGGGGCCTACATCTTTAATGGGATTCTAACCACGGGTCGCTATATCATCTGAACGCGAAGGACGGTCACCCATCCAACTACTACCCAGAACCAAAGTTGTTTAACTTCGCTGAATGATCAACTGGAAGCGGTGTTACGACACTGGTCACATCGTCACCCATTCAAGACGTTTAAAAACAAATTTTAACTCGCTCAGAAAAATTATAATCTACAGAGTGGCCACAAAGTCCCTTTGCTGTGAAATTACAGCATATCTGTATGTTGATTTTGTTTTTCATGCGAAGGGACTTTGTGGCCACCCTATACTATACATAAACCATTAAAACATCTTAATTAAACTGTTTATTAACACCTTTAGAAATGTCACTGTTTGAACTGTTCGAGTTTGTTGTGAAATTTTGAATATTGGCACTCAAACAATGACGTTAATAATAAAAATCTAACCGCTATTACATTTATTTTGCAGAGAACAAACTAAAAAAATGACTTTCGATGAGAAAAGCGTGAACAAAGAACATTTATTTCTCTTTCGTGTACATTAAAAAATCGTTGGAAATAAGTCATCAAGTTTGTAATAAATTTTACCAATGTGTCCTACCGCAAGTAATCAATCTTATTTTTAACTTTGTTAGACAATAGCTAAGTTTAAAATTGTATTTTTTTTCATCGTTATGGTACAGAACTAAAATATAAATTAAAGATTATTAAAGGTTATTAAAGAATATTGTGCTTACTATGTTATGGGATTTATAGCCTGCCAATAAAGCTTATCATTATCATTATTATTAGACCTAATTGCTTACCAAGAACGTTCAATTTACGTAGAATGTTCGATTTTCGTAAAATAACTGAAAAGTAGCTGTAAAACCGAAACATCCTTTTTTTACAAAACAAATGAAAGGCAGTTGCGTTCTTTAAAATACATCTTTAAAATCTTTTTTTTGGAGGGGTACGGGGTGCTGCTTGATTGCGTATCTGTAGGAGGGCTTGCCGTAACAAGCTAATGCAAGAGAAGTGGGGCTGTAGTCCTACGGGGTTGAGGAATCAATTCCTCATTTAGTACTGTACACATTATTGTGCTCTCTTACATTGTGGTCTTATTAAGAAGGTTATATATATATATATATATATATATATATTTTGGTCCCAGTTGGGGCATCAAGGGGCAACTGCCCCTTGTATTAGGGAATATGACGCCCTCTTCATCAATCTACATGTGTATATTTTCTTTCCGAAATTGAAATTAAAATTTTATTGGAAAAACATCACGGTATTGGATACCATTCAATTATAAATTTATGAATATACAGGGTGTCCATAAATGTTTACCCTGAAAACAGTATGCTCTCATGTTTTAATGACGAATCTTACATCCGTTTTTTTTTACAGGTGATCTCGTACACGCAGAGTTTCTGTGCTGGTGTGTTTCGTCTACCGCATTCGCCGCTAGGAGCGCTGTAGTAGCTGTTCAGTTAAGATGGCGTCTGTGACAGAGAAGGCACAATGTATTGTGTGGCTTGCAGAAACACAATCTCCTGTCAGTGTTCAGCGAAGATTCAGAACAAAGTATGGAAAGAATCCACCTGATGTGAAGTTAATTAAGTCGTGGATGAAAAAATTCTTAAACTGGAAACTGGAAAAGGGAAAGAGCAGTGGTAGACCATCAGTTTCCGATGGGACGGTGGAAAACATTCACACTGCTTTCACACGGTCACCAAGGAAATCGGTGAGACAAGCTTCATGCCAACTAAAGATACCGAAGTCTACGGTGCACAAGGTATTACACAAACGTTTGAAGTTACAAGCCTACAAGGTACAAATTGTTCAAGAACTGAAGCCTGATGACCGTCCAAAACGTGAACAATTCGCTATTGACATTTTGAACAGCATTGACGAGGATAATGACTTCGTGTTACGTGTCTGCTTTTCAGATGAGGCTACGTTTCATCTTAGTGGTAGAGTCAACAGACACAATGTGCGTATTTGGGGATCGGAAAACCCACGTGCCGTAAGGGAGCATATTCGGGGCAGTCCGAAGATCAATGTCTGGTGTGGACTAATGCATGACCAGATAATTGGTCCTCTCTTCTTCGCTGAGAACACTATTTCCGCAACTGTGTACCTGGATATGCTCACCAATTACGCCATCCCCCAGCTACAGAACAGGCAGCCAACTGTCATCTTCCAACAAGATGGGGCACCCCCTCATTGGGCGCATGTTGTTCGTGAAACTCTCGACGCAACATTTCCAAATCGATGGATTGGCAGGGACGGGCCAATCCCATGGCCCCCAAGATCACCAGACATTACCCCGCTGGATTTCTTTCTCTGGGGCCATGTTAAAGATTTGGTTTATGTAACAGTTGTTCCAGATATCAGGACATTGCGAGAACGCATTATGGATGCAATTGCAACAGTTAACCCACAAATGTTGGAAAATGTGTGGCGTGAGTGTGAATACCGTTTAGACATTTTACGTACCACTAGGGGTGCACATGTGGAAGCTTATTAAGTTCATTAATTATGTATCAAAATTTTGTATGTTTATCTACTTATGATTAAAACTGTGTTTGAATACGAGTGTTTATTTAAAAGTTATAGCATGCTTTAATCAGGGTAATCATTTATGGACACCCTGTACGGGGCTCCAATAAACCTTAGCCCCCCGCCCATGGCTTAAACCATTAGAGGTACAGTAAAACTAAACATACCTTACAAAAGAGAATTTAATCCTGCATTTAATGAGAAACAATTAAAACTTGGTGTTCCCGCCATTGGCTTCCAAGACAGCCTGAATTCGCTTTGGGTAGCTTGCCAAAAGTGTCGTGAATAGAGCTTCATCGTTACGCAAATTTGCTAAAAGAGTTTCAATGTGTTGCGTTATTATATCCTTCGAAAATCGATTTGCTGCAGGTTCTTGAAACAAGAGACATTCAACCTTGTCCTTTATAACTGATCCAATGTGTTGACAGACGTTCAGGTCAGGAGAATTTCCTGGCTATTCTTCATTTCCAAAGAAATCGATCTCATGGTTCCGCAACAACTGTTGAGTGGCTAATGCCTTAAAGCAGGGGGCCTTATCCTGCAGAAGTGTGACCTGATCGACATCCATAACATTGTTTGGGTTTCTTAGAAAAGGAATGACATGCTGGGAAAGAATAATATCACGAAAATACTGTCCATCCCAACTCTGACCATTTGGCTTCAGCACCCACGTGAGCTTCTTTGCAGTGAAAAAAAAACAAACACACAACACAGTCTGGACTTTTTAATAATTCGCGATAATGTTCATTGTCATCGATTTCATCTGGTGTTGTGGCCCACACTCGATCATTTTGGTAGTTAGGCCGACGTGTTACGTAAACAAAAATTCATCGGAGACAGCTAAATGCATGAAATCATCCACATCCCAATCTTCAAGATAATGGGCAAACCACATTCTGTCATCGATGTTAAGTTGAGTTTTTCTTGGCTTTGGAAGTTCATGCCAAGGCTTTAAACCTTGCCTATGACGGTACAGTCGAATGATCTCACCACTAACGATCTTTCCTCTCAACACTTCGATCTCTCTAGAAAGTTTAGCACAGCTGTTTTTCCGCTTACGCGTACCGCGTTCAATGATGTCCTTTGTTTCCTGAGAGTGGCAAATTTGGGCTCCCAGATTTGGTTGTCCATTTCACATTCATCCAAAGTTTTATTCCAATTTCTTTTGACGAAGTCCTCACTTCTTCGCAACTTTTTGGCAACACATGAACGTGTTATGAAGGTGGCTCCAGCATCACGAGCTTCCCGAAATGTTATTGCTCGTATGCGATCTATCACACGTTGCCTCTCCGAATCACCAATTAATTGAGAAGCCATTATAGTATCACTTTATCAGCTAGAGTAATTTTAATACCTGCAATAAATAAAGAATTTTATATATTTTATAATCACTAAAAACTATTTCGATATAAGTAAACATGTAAGCTGCAAATGGGGGGGGGGGCTAAGGTTTTTCGGAACCCCTTACAATCCATAGAAATATTCAGGAAGGTAATATCGAAGTGTTCTACATCCCCAGGAAGTGGAGGTTAGGTGCCCGAGCCAAGTCTACCTTAGCCAGAGTCACTTAAGTTGGGGTGGCCGGCCCGCGATGTAAAATGCAGAAAAGACAACCGCTCAGCTCTGGGCACCAGTGGGGTTGGAACCCTCGACCCAGAGGAGTCTTAGCACTGCCGAGTGGCGACCTAACTGATTGAGCCACCGAATACTCAAATATTCAGGAAACATTTAAAAATGTGTGTGTGTGTGCGCGCGCGCGTAGGCAACTGGGTATAAATAAGGTTGCCTGTATGATAACTCACAGATGTAGTGGGGTAAATTTTTTTGAGAGGTAACACTTTCAAAACTTTGAAACATTAAAAGGTTTTTTAAAAATCTATACATGGTTTTAATGTAAGTTAGTTCTGATTGGGTTAGGTTACTCTAGATTAGGTTAGGTTAGATTAGCGAATACCTCGCTATTTAATGACTTAGATGGAAAACACCCTTCAAAACCTCAATTTCGTACGAAACACATATCACGCCTTTGTTGGTTCGATGACACTAAGGTGAAGCTAGTTTAAATTAGGTTTGGTTAATTAGGTTTTTAGATATATGGATTTAAAATAATCGGTGCTTCGTTTATGCAGAGATGCGCACACGTGTGTGTGTGTGTGTGTGTGTGTGTGTAACTTGGAGGGTTTTTAAAAGTTAATTCTCTGCATAATCTTTGTTATGAAAATGTCCTTTCCATCCAATTTAATTTTGCATTAAAAACCAATTTCTCTCTCCTTTCGACTCTTCAGCTCTTAACTACTTATCTCGTAAATGAAACTTTTTCCCATATTCAAATTCCTTTAATTTGCTCACATTCCCAAAGCAAAGGCTCTCCTGATTATAAGGCAGATAAAGGGCTAAGATGTCATTTGGCGGCAAAACTGTTGAAAATTGGTTATTAAGCGGCTTCCTCTTGTGGAAGAAGATTATTTGTAAATGAGAGTATGATAATGGGAGGAAAAGGATTTTGTGTCTACTGTACTTCTTTTTGAAATTTTAATAGTTTTAATTACGGTGGGGGAAAAAAAAAAAAAAAAATAAAATAAAAAAAAAAAATATATATATATATATATATGTGTATATATATATATATATATATATATATATATATATAAAATGCAAACCCACAAAGAAAAAGAAGATGATTCCAAGGTCTCGTGTATTCAGAAGTACACCTCGTCAGGAATGAAGGGAGAAGGCGAGATGACAAAAATATATACATATGTACAACGGGACAGAAAAATAAAAAGATTAGCACCTGATTAACAAGAGTTAATTAGAGGCAAAAGGTATTTTAACAGGATATTGTCAATTTTATACATTCCCGCACTGCTATTGAAATTATTTTTTAAAATGGATAAATGCACATTCTAGAATATTCCTTTCAATGATATCTGTGTTTTTAACGAACGCTTTATAAGAACTATCCCACTTGATACTGTGATTACATCTATACATATGGTTAAACAATGCATTAGAATTAATATCAATGTAGTCTTTAACTATAATAATACTGTTAAATTACGCCTAATAAAGAATGATAGCCCGGATAATGGGTTGGTTGTGTGTGTTTGATCGGATGCACACATTGTAACTCAGTTTAGGCCAAACGGGAAAAACGTTAGATATTAGGGTAAAACAGCATAAATATGCGTGTAGAACAGCAAATAATTCTAATGCATTATTTAACCATATGTATAGATGTAATCATAGTATCAAGTAGGATAGTTCTAAAGCGCTCGTTAAAAACACAGATATAATTAAAAGGAATATTCTAGAATGTGCATTTATCCATTTAAAAATCATTTCAATAACAGTGCAGGAATGTATAAAATTGACAATATCCTGTTAAAATACCTTTTGCCTCTAATTAACGCTTGTTAATCAGGTGCTAATCTTTTTATTTTTTCGTCCCGTTGTACATATGTATATATTTTTGTCATCTCGCCTTCTCCCTTCAATCCCTGACGAGGTGTACTTCTGAATACATGAAAGACCTTGGAATCATCTTTCTTTTTCCGTGTGGATTTGCATCATTCATTCATTTCACGTGTTTAATTGTGAAATTCATCCATATATATATATATATATATATATATATATAATCCGTCTCGCAAGGGGAGGTTGGGGAGGCCCAAGAGGTCAAGACTGGCAGTTGGGCCTAACTTTGAGAAGTTGGTCTTTCTGAAGGGCAACCAGCACATTGTGTCATAGTCTTTAATAAATGTGCCTAAAATTTAATTTTACCTTTCAGTTCCCGCCATAATAATTCTCTGGTAAATTAAAATTTAGTTAATGGTTAGTGGTTACAAGGGTTTCAAAACATGTAATCAGTACATTTTTTATTAAAAATAAAAAAAAAAGTTATTAAGCAAAAATGTTGCAAAACTTGATAAAAATACAGTTAAATACCTATTTATTGTTGGATTTTGCATAAATAAACATTTTCTATGGGTTTTAAAGCTTTTTTCCTTGATTTTTTTAAATGTTAGTAAAGAAATAGTTATCGTTAACGGATTATCGTTAACTTCCGTTAACTTTGTAGTAAAATTATCGGATTATCGTTATCGGAGTTAAAAATTGGGGTTAACGGATTATCGTTATCGAAGTTAACTTTTTGGTTAACGGTGCCCACCACTGTATATATATATATATATATATATATATATATGGGATTAATTTCACAATTAAACACGTGAAATGAATGAATGATGCAAATCCACAAGGAAAAAGGAAAATTATTCCAAGGTCTTTCATGTATTCAGAAGTGTACTTCTGAATACACGAAAGGCCTTGGAATAATTTTTTTTCCTTGTAGGTTTGCATCATATATATAGTGGAACCTCTTCTATTTGCATATATCCGTTCCTAGCCATGTGCGGATAGTTGAGGTTCCCACATCCAAGTCCCATGTAGCGTAGAACAACTACTGACCGTAATAAATTTAAATGAGTAAAAAGCAATTACTGTATGTCAGGTGTATTTTTTTCAAACGTGTGACACTTTAGAACAAGGGTGGCCAACCGGTCACAGATGAAGAGCCAAAAAATACCCATGTACACTTCCAAAGAGCCACAAGTGAATAAAAGGTGTCATGTAGTTGGGTAACTATGTAAAAATGGCAAATAAGACACAGGTTTTCCATTTCGTTCAACAAAAAAATACGTGCTCTCCCATTCAGGTAAGAAAGTTATGTTTTCATCTTCAAATTTTCGTTCCCATCTTGAAAAAACTAAAATCTGATGTGGTTCCCAATAAGTAATAACATGCACAATTTCATGCTTGTGGAAACACACACACGCACACACACACACACACACACACGATGGCGGTAAACAAGGCACTGAAAGCATTCACAATGGTGCAGTGTTGCCAACTCTAAAAATATTTTCGCACTAGTTTGACTGCCAAAACGCGCTAGAACGCGCTAAATTTAAAAAATAAGGCGCAAAAACAAGCACCAATTACAAAAAACCATTATCCTATTAAATATTTAGGCTCTTTAAGCCATTCATTTCTAAAGTGTTGAGTATATTTTTTGCTCATTGTCACAAAGGGGTTATAACATCACCAAATAAGATATACAAGCAATGCATCATCGATACCAGCTTTGGCAGAACTGAAAACTGAAAACAAACCCTCAGCTACAAAGATTCCAGTTGCCAGATGCCTGATATTAAATCCTTCAAATTTTTATTAGTGAAGCAATGAAATTATACTTTATAATATATATATATATGAAAGCAAACTGATGTATATTTTAAATTATTTGTATATCCACTAAAATAAACTAGAACGTACGTTTTCGAAGAGCTGCGGTTCGTTCGTGAATTATGGCCGAACATGTTTTAAACATGTTTATACCTCAACACAAGGTTTGGACAGACCTGGCAACCCTGCTCGTGACAGCGGCAGGAGGGCGGCAAATGTGTTCCGTGGTCGTTGCTTGCAGATAGATTATTATAGATACGTTTTGAACCGTATAATAAAGCGCTGAATTTAGCGTTAAAAATGTTTAAAGCGCGCCAAAATAACGTGCCCGCGTAACTCGTTGCCTTTTCGCGCTGCCAAAACTAGAAACGCGATAGATTTAGCGCCAAACGCGCTAAGTTGGCAACACTGCAATGGTGGACCGGGAAGCGCGGGTTACCCCCAGCGCCGGACGGAAAGTACTGTAAATGATTTTGCCCTGCTGATTGGCTACCATTACGGTAGCGTAGCCAATCAGCAGCGTAGACACAAAATAAAAATGCAAAGGCTTACAAGGTAAATCTTGATATTTGAAAAATACTACTCTTATGGTAATATTAGTAACATAAATAATATTTTATTTCGCTTTTTTTATTAATTTTAAGTGTGTTCCAAGAGCCACATTTTCTCCACGAAAGAGCTGCATACGGCTCAGGAGACGCCGGTTGGTCACCCTTGATTTAAAAGGTTTGTATTTTTTTATTAATTGAAATAAAAGCATGATATTTTTACTGTAACTACTCTACACATGGGGAATTAGTTCCCTAGTGTAAAACATGCTCTATGTGATGTCCTCTCAGTTCATTAACTCTTTGCAAACGAACACAAAATTTTGCAGTACTCTGGACAGAGTACCTGTGAAATCTGAGGAACATTTTGTTCAATTGATGGTTTCATTTCTACTGTTGTGTGTGGATTCTGTTTAAACACTTTATCTTTTAAAAAATAACCCCACAGATAAAAGTCACAGGGGTTAGATCTGGTGATGTTAGTGACTCTTCCGTCGAAATTATCGTGTAAGTTTCCTGAGCTGAGAGGACATCACATGATTACAGAGACCATGTTTTGCCCTAGAGGATTAATTCCCTATGTGTAGAGAAGGTACAGTAAAAATATCATGTTTTTACTTCAGTTAATTAAAAAGTAAAAATCTGTTAAAGTATCAGATGTTTAAAAATTCACCCGTTATTAAAAAAAATAACTTAAAACTATCCACAAGAGGAGACTTTGAGCCTTGCAATGTTTTCCGTTCACATTTTTTCTGATTGGAAGATTTCGCCGCTTAGGACCAATGATGATCACCACACACTGTGTTTATAGTAAAAAATCCTGATAAATGCGACACGAACAGGGTACTTTGGCGGTGGTGCGAGTTCATAAATGTGCCGACACTAGAAGTTTGCGGTTAGTTGAGTGACTGATATATATATATATATATATATATATATATATATATATATATATATATATATACTGTGTGTGTGTGTGTGTGTATATATATATACAGGGCTATTCAAAATGATTCACCTGATTTTAAATGAGAATATTTTTTAATGTTACAAATACAGAGTGATCTGTGATACATCAACCAAAAGAAAACTGTCCAAATTTTGTCTCTTACCTCATAAATGCTCTATGTGACTTCCCCTAGTTACACGAGCAACGTCGACACGATAGTCGAATTCCTCCCATACTCGCTCCAGCATGTCCGTTGTTACTGACTCTACGGCAGTAACAATGCGAGTTCGGAGCTCATCCAAAGATGTGGGCAACGGTGGCACGTACACAGTATCCTTAACGTACCCCAAAGGAAGAAGTCGCACGGTGTAAGATCCGGCGACCTAGGGGCCAGCTGTGGAGCACCAAGTCATGGGGCCCACTGCGACCAATCCAACGGCGAGTGAGCACTTCGTTGAGAAAACGGCGAACATCCAAATGCCAATGAGGCGGCGCCCCATCTTGCTGGAAAATGTAGTCGCCGGAATCTTCGTTCAATTGGGGAAATAACCAGTTCTGCAGCATATCCAGATAGGAGTGACCAGTCACTGTGTTTTCCATAAAAAAGAAGGGGCCGTAAACCTTTGCCCGGGAAATGGCACAGAAGGTGTTAACTTTAGGTGAGTCGCGCTCGTGCTCGATTGTTGCATGTGGTTGTTGCGTGCCCCATATGCGAAGGTTGTGACGGTTCACCTTGCCACTTAAATGAAAAATTGCTTCGTCACTGAACACCAGGCGGGGAGCAAATTCGTCATCCTCCATAGCCTCCTGCATAAGATCGCAAAAGTTCTGTCGTTTTAACTTGTCCCCCGGCCGTAGAGCCTGCAACAGTTGCAACCTGTATGGCTTCATATGCAAGCGCCATCTCAAAACACGCCAAACAGTCGTCTGAGGAAGTCCCAATTCTCGACTGGCGCGGTTTGTTGATTTCCTCGGGCTACGTTGGAAACTCTCTCTGATTCTTTGCACATTATCCTCAGACACGTGCGGTCGTCCTGTGGACTTGCCTTTACACAGACATCCTGTTTCCTCGAACTGCCGATACCACCGACGGATGCTCTGAGCACCCGGTGGATCTGTTCTGTAACGTCGACGAAACTCACGCTGCACTGTGACTACCGATTTACAGCTCGAAAACTGCAACACACAAAACGCCTTCTGCTGTGCGGACGCCATTTTCACACTGACTGTTTGTTGCTAGGCTAGGCCACGGCGTGACTTTGGAGCCCTCTCGCGGTGATCTTTTAAAACTCGGAGATTTCCTCTTTCATGTGGTGTATGCCCAGTTGATGCACGGTTGATAGGTACGGAAGTATTCTCAGTTGAAATCGGATGAATCAGTTTGAATAGCCCTGTATATATATAATGAGGAACAAGAAGATCAAGACGATGCCTCCAAAAATTTATTACAAACGTTGCGACCCAGAGCGAGGGTCATCATCAGTTAAAAGTTGTGAAAAATAAACTAAATTAAAGGCTTACTTAAAGTAAACATGATCACAGATGAAAGGGCAACAGAAAGAATGCCAGAGAATAAAAGAGCAACAAAAAGAAAAAAAGAGGTAGCAAGTAGTTGGTTGGAAGAAAGTGTCTATAAGGTAAATAATTTAATAGGTAAGTTTTGAGCATTCAAGGAAGGGGTCAGATACTTAAAGTATAAAGACTTAGTGATTTTTCTGTCAAGTTCAGTACAGTGAGATGATAAAATAGAAAAGTGATTAGTGTTTATTGGGTGATCAGCTATTCGCTATGATTGCGAAATGTTCTGGATTAGTCCAGGAAATGACCAGTACGATGGGAAGGCCCCTATGTTTATCTATTCTCTGTTTAAGTTGCAGGCCGGTTTGACCACGTATCGGGCATTACAGTCCGCACACGTGTAAAGATATATCACAGAGGATCTGACAAGCGGAGGGAGGTTTCCTTATGACGGCAAAAATTATAAATGGAGGAGGAATTAATATTAATAAACTTAAAACAACACTGAGGAAAGGACTTAGACAGGTGTTACGAATGAGCATATTGTTTGTCAGTGGTATGACCAAGAAAAGGAAGTTTGATATACGTCTCTAATTTTGGAACAGTAGAAATTGAATGTTGATGTTGAAAATGGTTTTGGAGAAAACGGTTGAGAAGAATCTTCAAATAGATGTATTGGGTATAAGTTCTGAGTAAAGAACTGCCGGAGATAACTGATCTCCTTATGGAACAAGTGCCAATCTGAGCAAATCTGATAAGCCCGGTGTGTTTTACTTGTAATATTTTAAAACGAAAAGGTACTGAACTGAACTAATTCGTTCCAAGACGAGTAGTTTTCTTTTTATAAATAGAAATAGAGAATATGAAAATAAAAACCCACTCTAATAGACAGAGTTTATTTCCACAACAGTTTCGACGCCCACTCGCATCCTCCTCCGAGGAGGATGCCAGTGGGCGTCGAAACTGTTGTGGAAATAAACTCTGTCTATTAGAGTGGGTTTTTATTTTCATATTTTGACCTTCACGTAGAAAAAAGTGTTTTCTTTGCATTCAGAAATAGAGAAATTATTCGGGAAACTAGTAATCAGAACGTCAAGGCAGGATAGCTCTGTTTTCCATTTCAAGAGTAAATTTAACATTGGGATGATAATGATTGACATAGTCAGGGAACAATGGTGCATGCTCCTTACGATGAAATATATGAAAACAATTATTAACATATCGTTTGTACGATATGTTGATAAGAGGCAATTCTGAAGCCAAATTCGTTCATAATGGTGTAGGCAGCTGTTGGCAAAGGAAGGTCCAAGAGGAGAATCCATCGCCATGTAGTCAACTTGTTCATATAAAGTATTGTTAAAGGTCAGAATTGTATCTTCGATTGAAAGTTTTAATAAGCGAAGGAAAGATGTTTTCTTTATTCCAAAATGAAGGTTAATAGTAAAGAGATTATGTGATTATATTACACGTTTTGGAGACAAACATTGGTATAGGGAACTCATCATGAAAGCTGGTCATAAAACAGTCAGTAGAAGGGTAAGAGCGAATAAATTCTCTCTTCTCTCTCTCTCTCTCTCTCTCTATATATATATATATAATATATATATATGTTACAGTCAAAGTGTGTGACCAGCCATTTCGCGTAATGGCTGAAACTTTTAGTCATTTCGCGAAATGGCTGTTTCACTTGGTCATTTCGCGAAATGACTAAAATCTTCAGCCATTACGTGAAATGGCTGAAATTCCACCTTGGTCATTTCGTACAAGATCATTTGCCCGATTAGGTTAACTGTATGCCCTTGACAATTAGTTAGATTAAGTTGACAATTAGTTAGACCTGTGGATGTATTGTTGTGCACAACCCCTTCATTTATGTGGTGCACACCCTTTTCCGATTGCACTTATTTCGCATGCGCGTGGTTCGTTTATTTCAGGATGACTCTGCCTATCCACTCGGATGGCCTTTCAATTTTATACGCGCAGTTTCCCTCGGCTTACTTGAAGCCCACTTTGAATTTCAAACTTTCAATGTTAATTTACCCTCAGCTTACAAGAGAGGCTTATTGCAAGGTAGCATAGAAACGACATACTCCCTCTTATAAAGTTTATTTACTTTCACTCCAATTGAGACATAAATTGAAAGAAAGGTACTTCTAGGTTATCTCCCCCGCACCAATTTTGACAGAATATTTTCGTTAAAACTAACGAAAATATCACTACTTAACCTAACCAATTATCAAGGGCGTACAGTTGATCTATTAGATTGAATGCCCGGTTAAACTGGGCATTCAAACTGGGGCACATACCCAAAATGTGGAAAGGATGTGGCGCTCCGCAAAGGAGCAAAACAAAAGGCAACACGGCACACACCGCCAAATGCTAGATTCATATTTGTGTGAATACCTGTGGCGATCCAGACTACATGGTCAAGATCCCTTTGAAGCCATACTTGGTTCAACAGTTGCATTTTGGCCTCCAGAGTAACAAAAAATGTATGTTTTAATAAATATATATTTTTATACTTTGTATCTATGCGTCATAGTAACCTTTAACCTTTAACCCTTATTAATAATAATAAATAAATTTTTTTCAATTTACAATGACATGAATAATTGTGAAGCTCGACTATTTATTTTATTTAATTTGGCCCTTAAGCTTTAGGCTTTACTGGACTCTTATTAAAAATAAGCAGCTAGTTGTTATAAATTTACAATAATAAATAAGTAAATAAGTATTATAATAGTTAAAACATGTATTACAATATTAAACAATATTAATGGACAATATTAAACAATATTAGTGGACATTAATCCTAGATTTTTGTTAGTATGCTATTATTAATCGGGATTTCAACTTGGTTTTAAACAAATTTACATCCACAATATTTTTTATATCGGCATGCAAGTCATTCCATAGTTTCAATCCAATGAAAATGGGTAGTTTTTGAGATGAAGACAATCTAAATTGAGGTATAACAAGCTTTGATCTATGATATTTCTGGTCTGATACGAGTGGATTTCTTGATGAATTACAAAATATCTATTTACCCATTGCAAATTAATGATTTTGTTCTTACACTTGTAAATAAAAATAAAATGTGCCAGTTTGGTTATATCGTTGAGTTTTAGTAGGTTTAGCTCTTTAAATAATGCACTAGAGTGATCAAGGAAATCAGCATCAGATAATAACCTTATTGCTCGTTTTTGGATGACAAAGATACCATTTAATGCGTTGTTAGCGGAGTTTCCCCAAACGAAGGTGCAGTATGTTATATAAGGAAGAACAAGAGTATGACAAAGAGTCAATAAAACTTGTTTAGGGACTACATTTCTAAGCTTAAACATTATAGCAACGCTCCTTGAAATCTTTTTCGCGATATAATTTACATGATCACTCCATTGCAAATTCTTATCTAGCATTACACCAAGAAATTTTGTTACAGTACACTCCTTTATGGCGATTTCATTAACATTAAGTTCATCAAGATATACATTTCTTTTATTAGTAAAAATCATGAAATTTGTTTTACTGGTATTTAGGAAGAGTTTATTGGTGGTCAACCATTTCATTACACTGATGAATTCTGAATGAAATATATTCTTAGCTGTATTAACATCTTTGCAAGAAAAAGAGACAGTTGTATCATCTGCAAACATTATGAAGTTCAGTATATCAGATGAACGTGGAAGGTCATTTATATATAATAAAAATAACAGTGGACCCAGAACTGAGCCCTGTGGCACACCATGTTTGACAAGCGCTTTAGTTGAGCAAACCTTATTTACTAATACAAAATGATATCTATTGGACAAATAACTTTTTAACCAATCACTGATTGCTCCTCTAAAGTCGTAACAATATAATTTATTAAGTAGAATATTATGGTCTATTATATCAAACGCCTTACTCAAATCCATAAATATTGATATCATTATTTCTTTGTTCTCCTTAGCTATATTTACTTTTTCAATAAGATTTAAAATAGCCATTTCCGTTGTTTTATTATTACGGAAGCCATATTGATTTGGAGATAATAAATTGTAGGATTCTAAATATCGCTGCATTCTACTTTTTACAATTTTTTCAAAAACTTTGCTGAACACAGATAGTGAACACACCGTCCTGTAATTTGTTGCTAGTGTAGAATCACCCCCTTTAAAAAGGGGTGTTATGCAACCAGTTTTTAGCATTGATGGAAATATTCCTTTGGAAATACTTTGATTGATAATTTTAGCCAAAGTTACAGATATCTTATCTTTAACAAGTTTCAATATAGGTACAGAAATGTTATGAATGTTATTTTTTGTATTTTTTAACTTACCAATAATATTCTGGACCTCAGTAGAGGTAGCAGGAACAAAAGAAAATGAATTTAGTGGGCTGGGTGGCATATATTCTAGAGGTGAGTGATCATTATTTATTAATTGTGCGCGAAGCTTATCCGCTATTGAAGTAAAGTGTGCATTTAAAGAGTCTGCAATAGCAGTATCATCAGTAATTTCTTTATTATCAATATTTAAATACTAGTAAATACTATTCCAGAAACAAACAATGTTATATTTAATAATAGATCAACTGTACGCCCTTGATAAATAACACTGGGCAACACGTATTTTATTGAATGATATCTGACACTTGATTCTAGGTAATTTGGGTGCGCTGAATACGAATTTCAACTCGGTTTGGCTCTATCAGGTCCTGATTCTTGTCGACAGCCTATGTGCCATTTTCCAGATTTTTCAAATTAGGACTAAAAAATTAAGTCATGTGTTAAATTTTTTTTTCAAGTTTCATGAATACAAGCAGTTCAAACTACAGTAAAATTACATTATAACGATAGAAATGACTTAAAATAAAAAAACAAACAGATATGAAGCTTTCACTGTGGCAAAAATTTTCTTTTGTAAGACTTTCTAGCGTATTTGCTTGTTGATGGCAGGTCTCTTTTCAAGCACCAGCAGTAATCAGCCATCATGTGGGAATCCCAGCGGCCTTGGTACCGTTCCTCCATAATTTTTATATCTTGGTGGAATCTCTCCCCTTGTTCGTCACTTACATCACCTAAATTACTTTGAAATTGGGAAGATGGCTATTCAAAAAATGCATTTTTATGCTCATATTGCAACCTAACTCTTTGTAGTCCCTTAAAAGTTTTTTACGATTTCTTCGTAGTTATCTGCCCTATAATTGCCTAAAAAGTTTTCTATCAAGTCCACGAATGAGAACCAGCCATTTTTTTCGCGTTCATTCATGACATTAGGAAAATTGCTGTCTTTAATCATTGTTCTTATTTGTGGACCGTCGAAAATTCCCGCCTTGATTTTTTCATAACTTAAACTTGGAAATTTTGAAGTTATGTATTTGAAACACTCGCCGTTCGTATCTAAAGCTTTTACATATTGTTTAATGAGGCCTAGTTTTATATGCAGAGGAGGAAATATGATTTTATCTCTGCTCACTAAAGGTGGATTAATTACGTTTTTTTCTCCGACAGTAAGTGATGTTCGTGCTGGCCAGATTTGTTTGAAATAATGTTCTTCCTGGCTCTGCTGTCCCATAAGCAAAGGAAGCAGGGATATTTAGTATACCCTCCTTGTTGTCCTAGCAGAAAATTAACCATTTTTAAGTCAACACATATGATCCACTCGTGCTCCCTATATTTGATAAGATTTAAAACCTTTTCTATATGTTCATACTTTTCTTTTAATTTTGTTGAGTGCCCAATCGGTATCGAGCCGTATAGATTGCCATTATGCAACAACACACACTTAAGACTTCTTTTCGAACTGTTAAAAACAAGCGCCAATCATTTGCATCGTAAGACTCAACCCCCATCTTCTTTAACAAACCAACTATGTCGCAGCAATATACTAAACTATCCTCTGTTCTAAAATATTTAACAAGTTCTTCTTCTCTTTTTCTGTAAAATGAAATGTATGTCTTTGAAGTAAGCAAGTTTTTCTCTTTAAGTCTTGAAGCTAAAATTTCCGCAGCCTTTTTTGGCAAATTTAGATCCCTTACAAGATCATTCAACTCGGCCTGGTTAAACTTTTGCGGATCGTTTTGACTTTCAAATACGCTGGGGTCAAAATCGGTGTCTGACTCCTCAAAGTGCATAACAATATTTTCAGGAACATCTTCAACTAATTCTTGAGTTGGCAGACCCTTAAATTTTGGAATGGGGATCTCATTTGAATGTAGCACAGGTCGTATCGCGGTGTCGAAATTTGGGTACTCGATACAATGTTTATTTTTCTTAGTGAAGCCCGAAGTCTTGACAAAGCAAAGGTAGCAATCGGTCTCGTGGTTAGTAGGCTCTCGCCACACCTGATATGGAAAAAAAATTGTAAAGCGTTAACAAAAGCGACGAGAGACTTGTTTTTATGAATTTTATCAAAAGTTATCACCCAAACATTTAACATTTCTATGTGTTTCAACCTTATGCAATATTTGAGATTCTTATAAACATTTTCTGTAAATTTTTGTTTATGTACCTAAGTTACAATTACATTTAGGTAAGTTACAGTATACTAGTGATTAAATTACGTAGTTTTATGAAATCATAAACTTACCATCGGAACTCCAAAAGGTATTTTTGAATCCGAACCCTTCGTCCAATGTCGCAGTCTTTCAATGCATATAGTGCAGGCTTTATGTGGAGCCCACGATTTATCTTGGTCCCCCAGTTTTATGCCAAAATAAGCTAAGTAAGCTCTTTTTACGAAGTCAGTTATATTTGCTCGTTGATGTGGAAGTGTAAAATTTCCACATATATAACAGAAGGAATCAGGGTTGTTTTTGCATTTGAACTTTCTAGTGCTTGATGACATATTGCTTGATTGTTCTGCCAATTTGTAAAGGTATTTAAAGCCCTTAATTCATATAAATTTAAGAAAATCTGAAATATAAACACAAAAATTAGTTTAAATAGGTACTTATTATGAAATAGGTACTTACAATCTATGAAATTAAACTAGAAACACGGATGAGTAGGTACAATATAAATTACGTCTAATTAAATCAACTATATTAAATCACGATGACAAAATTACTCACTAAATCATATGCCAATTCAAAATTATGTTAATGCCCAAACTTAATTAACTAACTCAACTGACTGACTGACTGACTGACTGATTGAATTGACTGATTAACTCTGGAAACGAGTCGCTTTTATATATTTTAGTTGTCCCTCTAGAATACTCTACAGAGAACAGGAACGCTCGCGAAAATTTTAGAATTCTATGATATTTTTAGCTTAATTTACTAATATTAAAATGGGTTAAAAATGACAAAATTAAAAATATTTTTAGGGTGTTACATATAAAAATATACATAATACAACAATACCATAACAATAGGTACAAATACCTAGATAAAAACCTAGTTGCATAATGTGTAACTGCAAAAAGACTTAGCGATATTGAGAAAAAAACCTTTTTATGAATACGACGAGAGGAGGGGTGTTGAGCAAAATCAGGACCTGATAGAGCAAAACCGAGTAAAAATTCGTGCTCAGCGCACCCAAATTACCTAGAACTAACTGTCAAATCTAATTCAATAGACAAAAAGTTGAAATTTGTTCCCCAGTGTATAATTGGTTAGGTTAAGTCGTGATATTTCGTTAGTTTTAACGAAAATATTCTGTCAAAATTGGTGGGGGGGAGATAACCTACAAGTACCGAAAGAAATATACGGATGTGCGATTACAAATTTTTTAAAAAATCAAATTCTTAATTTAAAGAAAATGTTTGCAAGTATTTAAGTCTCAAAAAAACATTTATACAGAGGGGTTTTTTATTTGCGTGTAACTTTAGAAACAGCACTAAATTCAAATTTCGTAATCTAAGAAATAGTTTACAAAATAGCTTACTTACAAAAATTTGGGAAATTTACTCTCAACAGTTCTGCGCGAGTTCCGCAGATTTTTCCAGGAAAAAAGTCCGTCAAATAAATTAGATTACTTCTCACAATAACTGAATGGCCATGCACTAACTTCCCGGGTTTCCACGGGAACCAACTTCAACACAAGATATTGACTCTTCCCTGAGGAAACCTAATATGTCGCAAACTTAAAGTTTAACATTTAATTTGAACAAAATTAAATTAAACGAAATTTCGCAAAATTCTTTGTCTGTCGGCTAACATTAATTAAGCTCTTCCAACTAAGTTCGCACAAAACAAAAGCAATTCAAATTTTAAGTACAACGTGAAACAGTTTTAACTCAACTTAGAAATTTTCAGTCACGTCACAGAGCCTAAAGATTCATTCTTTACAAGCCACTTTATCTTTACAAGGCCGAACTACAACTAACTTAGAAATCTAAGTTACACCTTGAAATTTCAAGGACTCCGCCTTACAATATTCTGAATGACCTATCACAAACATTTTCATACATAAGGTCGTCCCTACGAAAGCTTTCATCCATACATAAGGAAAGAAGGAGCTTTCTTTTCTCTCACTGGGTGTTACAAGAATCATTGTCCTTTGATTGGACATTGACATTCCCTTCCAAAAACAAAGCTCCTCCTTTTCCTTAAAATCAACTTAAAATAAAGTTCTTTCTTCGAAGCCACTTGGTTTCTCAAATTTATGACCAACGTCATGGTCCAATTTAACAAGTGGATTCGAAGTCTGTTTTCCAAAAGTTTAACCACGAAGCGAAGAGAAAACAAACCATTTTACATCTAAACCCGGCTAGCTTGTTTTCCCTCCTCTTTGAAGCTAGGGCCGCTCCTCGACCCTACCATAAATCTTTACTGCAAGATTGTCCTGGGTTATACCATTCACGTGAGAACAAAAATAAAAATCGAACGAACATTAAACAATCTGAAACATTTTTATTTTAACCCTGTAACAAGAAACCTATTGATATTCTTCAATAACCATAATCTAAACCACCTTGTTTTAGAGATTTAAACAACAAAATCTTAAAACTAAAATTTCTACTCCTATTCTCGTAAGAGATTTCGGCACACATATTTGGCGTTACAACAGTATGTATGTATGTTTTAGCAGATTTAGTTAGTTAAATAAAGGTTTCAAATTTTATTGTGATGTTTGTTACTTCTATGAATTCATGACAAAAGTAATTTTAGCCATTTTACGAAACGACCAAGGTGGAATTTCAGCCATTTCACGTAATGCTGAAGATTTTAGTAATTTCGCGAAGTGACCAAGTGAAACAGCCATTTCGCGAAATGACTAAACGTTTCAGCCATTACGCAAAATGGCTGGTTACACACTTTGACTGTAACACACACACACATATATATATATATATATATATATATAGAGAGAGAGAGAGAGAGAGAGAGAGAGAGAGACTATGCGAAGTAAAAATGGACCTGGAAACATTCATTCCAAGACAAACGAGGAGGAAAACAAGGCAGCAGAAAACATAAAAATAATCCAAAATATTCCTACACTTTTGCGATAAAAATGCAATGTAAAAAGAGTATTGACCCGTTAAAAGATGGGGTGATCGAATGTACAAATGACCCATAAAAAATGAGCGAACTGCTTAAGGAACAATTTGACTTTGTATTCAGCACGCATAAGTCCGAGAAGAAAGTAGAAAATCCAGATGAATTCTTTGATATATGATAGATACAAATCAGCCAAGAACAAGTTCGGACACGAATCTATTAATAGATTTTGGGTTCTTGGAATGAAACGTAATTAAGGCTGTATCAGAAATATGAGAAAATTCAGCGCCAGGACCAGACACATGGAGTGTCATGTTTTTGAAGGAATCCAAAACGATTATTGCCAAACCACTATACTTAGTATGGAGAAAATTATTCGACACAGGACAAGTTCCACTTCAGTTAAATAGCGCGAACATTATCCCCTTATTCAAAGGAGGTAACAGAGTAATGCTTAAGAACTATCGGCCAGTAGTTTTCACCTCCCACCTTATAAAATGCTTCGAACGTGTAATCAGATGCGGAAAAATTGTTTACTACCTACAAGAAAGGAATTTATTCAATTCGAACCAACATGGCTTCAGGGCTGGAAGATCCTGCCTATCACAGTTACTGGACCACTAACAGAAAATACTGAAAACATTGTGTCGAGGTCAAAATATAGATATAATATATATATTGATTTGGCTGAAGCCTTCGATAAAGGTGGTCATGGAATTATAGCATATAAACTTAAGATTACAGACATTACTGAACCAAACGAACACAAAGAGTGGTAATAAATGAAGTCAAATTTGGTCTCTAAAGTCGTGAGCTCTGTTCCACAAGGTACAGTATTAGCTCCCTTGCTGTCTATAATAATGATTGCAAACATTGATGCAGATATTAATGACAGCATCGCATCAGAATACACGGCTCAAAACGCCTTAATGGGCTATCAAAAGAACTGAGAAACCTCCAGCACACCATCCTATCCAGAATAATACCAAGAACCAACTGGACATATGTGCGAGTATAGACATACAGACATACACATAAGATGATGAAGTGAAGTTTGAAGTTATACGGAAGCGTATCCCCTATTGTATGTCGCAGTTATTAAGTATACAGTGAGTCCTCCCTAATCCGACTTAATGCGGTGGTCGGAGGATTGGAATAGCTGAAAAGTCAGAACAGTGGGGACTCCAAACTAATCTATCATGAGTTTATCAGTTTATTAAAAATATCATATTGTTGTTTTCAACACTTTATATAAAGTTACTCATATTTTGATTCTAAACTATCTAATATTACTATTATTATAATATAAAAATATAAAATAAGTATAAAATAAGTACAGTACATGTACATGCAAACAATTCGCCAGATTATCCCTGCAGTTGGTTTTGCAACGGTCGGTATGTTGATGGTACTTAATTACAGTACTGTACATGTACATATTTAAACTAATTATTTTATATATAAAGAAATAGAAACAGGTCATTAATTCCCTTATTCTCGAGTCGGAATAAGGGAAACGTCGGAATATCGTAAGGTCTGATAATTACCGGAGACTTACTAAAAACCTTTCAACCTTTCAAATGTTCCGTACGATGGTTCCTCATTTTACGAAGGTCAAGCTCTCTCTCTCTCTCTCTCTCTCTCTCTCAGAGAGAGAGAGAGAGAGAGAGAGAGAGAGAGTGTTTTATTTTACTTTTTTGAAAGTTCTTGTAAAATGTACTCGCAGTTTTTACCAGTCTGAAAAATGCGTAAGCAAAAAGGCAACTCATTTTTGTGTGCATAATAATAAACATTAAAAGGAACAGGACAAGAATAACACGCAAAAATCATTTGGCGTCAAAAATTCAAAGTTAAAAAAACAAAAAATATTTAGCGGCAGCTTTTAACATGTACACCGAGACTAGAATTTTCAAGATGTGGGAAATTCTTTCATCGAACAAGTGCCCTCAGGTAATGATAGTATTTTCATCAACCTTCAGTGCTTGATGAAATACTTTTGGGGAACTGACTCCCTGAAAATAATTTAATCGAAGTGGGTGGCGCCATCTATTGGATGAAATGTCAATTAAATACCATTTCAACTTATTTTCATTACGCGAATGTTATTACATGCGTATCACTTTTATGTTAAACAGGAACAACGTACTAATAGCAACTTAAATTTTAAGATTGAATGCACTAGAAATAAATTTACCTTACCTCGGTGAGACTCGGTCAATGAAGTTTTGTATTTTGCGAGCCGCCACGTAACGCACTCAACCATGAGACGTTAAAACATACTGACAGAGTTTTCTATATATACTCTTTTGAATTGGTTTTATTATGTATATTTTAATGTGTATACTGTTTCTGTTTACACACACACACACACACACACATATATATATATATATATATATATATATATATATATATATATATATATATTATGGTGGGCCAAAAAACTTACCCTGATTTTGAACAATATAATTTTATCTTTATCAAATGTTATTTGTACACTCAATATATGTGTCCTGTACAGAATTTCATGGTCTATCTCATGGTGAAGTTGGATTTTGCTAACTTTAACTATTATTTTGTAATTCGCTGTTATACAGACACGGGTAGAAAAACTTTCTCTTTCTATGCAGTTACCTAATCGAGTCCAAGATTATGCGGAATGTACCCTCCTCCATTATCAATGTAAGCGTGCAACTTTGACTTCTCCCTTATCGACTGCAGTACCGCATCAAGGATTTTTCCTTGATAATAAGCAGCAGTGATTTTGGCATTTTGATCAACAAAAACAATCTCTGACTTCCCTAATTTTGAAATAAAGATGGAAACCATGATTTTTTGAAAAAAATGCGGACGTTCCCTGCAAAGTCGATCTATACTGATAGATTTTTTGTCCTGTCTTCCATAAAGTCGGTCATTTTGTGTGTTTATCGTTGAAGCAACGTAAAGGTCTTCTCGTCGCTGAACCATATTTTCGACACTTCTCTGTCTGGGAATCGATCTAACAGATCACTATATTTTTCAACTCTTGCTTGCTTATTTGATGCAGAGAGCTTATGAACTTCGACTCTTTTAAAACATTTGAGACCCAGATCATCTTTTACTACACGACGAACATTAGAGCAAGAAATACCAGTAGTTTTTGAAATTTCTCTAACGGACTTATGGGCGTTGGGCCGTTCTTCTTGACTGCATATCATGGATGAAACCGTGTCAATATTTTCCTCAGTAGGTGATGTTTTTGGCATTCCACTGCCTTCTTTTCGTTTGGTCGACCTGTGATAACGACTTTCTTTATGAGATAGTGAAGTCCAGATATCGTCCATCGTTTATTTGGAAACTCTTTCTTCATTCGTTTTGCACCCAGTGTTTCTCCTTACGCAGGTTCAATATCGATGCTTCATCTTCCAAAGAGTATTTCATTATGTTATAACTTGTTCACCAACTATAGCAGAATGATGGTCTGAAATGAAAAAGGAAATAAATTAATTATTTTGTGTAAAAATTAGGAAAATTAATTATTTATGGAGAAACTGACTGTCATCTGAAAGTATCAATTGCTGACATTGACCGCCTTTCATTGAGCGCCATATTCTGATACCTCCCTGCAGTTGTGAGCCTGTACCTCTACTCCTGGGGCGTTGAATCTAGATTCAAAGCCAACGTTTGAAAGAGTAAAAGTATGGGTACAACTTGGGTTTCTCCTTATATGCAGCTTTCTTCATCCCGGGAAATCCAGGAAATGGTTGTATATTTAAGAGAACGGTAATTTTTTTTATTGTTCAGTGATAAAATGCCCTTTTAGAATTGGGATAACCAATTACTTATGCCTAGATGACCACTTTTGCATTGTAATACTTGAATTGAGTTTACCAATCAGTGGTAGCTATTTATTATTTATTAAACATAATATTCATCATGCTATTCATCTGCAGGGGCAAATAAAAGGCTAAAATATTATATTCCTTTAATTATAATTAAGAGCATTTGCAAAAAAAAAAAAAAGAAACTTCATTCAAAAAAAATAATTTATACCTTTTATCTCAACATATTTTATCTTAAAATATTTAGCCAATACAAAAAAATAAAAATAAAATAAATTTCATTAGAAAAATAATTTCATCATTTTATCTTAAAATATTTTATCTTAAAATATTTATCTTAAAATTTTTAAAGAGTCAATCAACGTTTTTAAAATAGCTTCTTAAAAAACATAAACAATCGATACTTCAATCACTAAGACGAGTTCTCAACTTGGTGATAAATAAACCTGCTGCAGAAAAGGCTCTTTCTGATTCAACAGAGGTTGGCGGAATGGTTTTCAGTGCATCAAATAAATTCATGATGTTTGAAGTTCTGTTCCCTATTGTCTCGAATAACTGCAGTTCTTGCTTCAAATGCTTGCTTAAACTCTGAGCAAGATGAGTTGCCCGCGATCGCTAGATAATATACTGAGACTCGGTTCCTTGTATTATACGCAGCGCTAGCGACATTTCCTCGGCCAGTTTTTGGCATACGGGCCCACTTTTAGATTGCTCTAAGTTGCTAATGCTAGTAGGTGTTCATTTAAGAAAGCAGAAAAGTAGAATTAAATGTGGTAAATATTATGCAGTTTTCTTTAATTCTACCCAAGAGCCTTCTAATAACAAAAGAAAAAACAAATAACTCAATAAAAAATAAATTAAATAATTTTAAAATTCCGGATTTCCCGGGATATTTGTCCAATTTCTGGGATTTTCAAATCCAATAAAAACAGCCGGGATCCCGGGATCCCGGGAAAGAAACCCTAGGTACAACATACGGCTTCAGCCGTAATATCAATATACAGGGTGAGCCACAATATTTTTTCAAAAGTTGGGTAATGTTTTGGGACTAGTATGTTTCATGGACTGCTCTTGATTTTCCTACGAATTGCAGACAAGGGCAGTCGATGACCCTGATTTTGTTTCTGCAATCGGTTTTCTTGAGAAATGATAAAGAAAAATGTTATTGGATATTGAGTAAATTTATTTACTGAAACGACGCAATACACTCCAACATCTTTTGAATAAGTCCGAGCTGGTGTGGCGCTTACGCCATACAAATTCACAAAGGTACGAGTCACGTTATTTCTTAGGAATAACATCATGTTCCTGGAAAAACTTTACTGCGGATTCATCGTCAGGCACATTTTGCCATAGCCACTTCAAATTAATACAAACATCACTCATTGTTCTGCAAAAAAAATGACAAGAATTAGTGTGATATCTTGCAAAAAAACAATAGTATAAGAAACTCGATTAGGTCAGGTTAGGTTAGGTTAGGTTTTTGGTCAGGTCAGGTTAGGTTAGGTTAGGTTTCTCAAGAAAACCGATTGCAGAAACAAAATCAGGTCATCGACTGCCCTTGTTTGCAATTTCGTAAGAAAATCTAGAGCAGTCCATGAAACATACTAGGTCCAATTTTTTTGGCTCACCCGGTATATATATATATATATATATACAGGGTGGGCGGAAAGTAGCTCCCTATTTTGGATTGGTAAAAAATACGTATATTATCCATTTATTTCAGAAGAAATAATATGAAAAGGTAGGCATACATGGTAGGTTTTCTCTAAAATTCAATGTGGGCCAACTCTTTCCACCAGCTTCTGGAGCCGCCCAGGAATGGCGTCCACTGACTTTAGCAGGAACTCCGGCGGGATGGAGGACATGACTTCCCGAATTCGGTCCTCCAGTTCTTCCAATGTCCTCGGTTTGGTGCGGTAGACTTCTCCTTTACCCACCCCCAAAGAAAGAAGTCGCACGGTTACCGCTGAAAAACGGCAGAATCGGTTCAGTGTAACGGTGTGGTGTGGTATGACCTCAGATCAGGTTGTGGGCCCGTTCCTTCTGCGCAACACCATGAATGCTGAGCGGTACCTTGCTATGTTGCGAAACGAGGTCTGGCCGGTTGTCAGCACATGGGAGAACATCGACGATCTGATATTTATGCAAGATGGCGCCCCTCCGCACTTCGCTCTTGTTGTCCGTGAGTGCTGGATGCCACTTCCCTGGCGTTGGATGGGTCGTCGTGGTCCACATCAATGGCCAGCCAGGAGCCCCGACTTGACACCGTGCGACTTCTTTCTTTGGGGGTGGGTAAGGAAGAAGTCTACCGCACCAAACCGAGGATATTGGAAGAACTGGAGGACCGAATTCGGGAAGTCATGTCCTCCATCCCGCCGGAGTTCCTGCTAAAGTCAGTGACGCCATTCCTGGGCGGCTCCAGAAGCTGGTGGAAAGAGTTGGAGCCCACATTGAATTTTAGAGAAAACCTACCATGTATGCCTACCTTTTCATGTTATTTCTTCTGAAATAAATGGATAATATAGTATTTTTTTACCAATCCAAAATAGGGAGCTACTTTCCGCCCACCCTGTATATATATTTTTTTCTTAGAGCTGCCGTGAAATATTTTTTGTTTTTAACTTTGAATTTTTAACGCCATATGTTTTTTGTGTTATTCTTTTTAAGGTTTATTATTATTATGCACACAAAAAAGATGTGCCTTTTTACATTATGCATTTTTCAGACTGTCCCATCATTTTTGTAGGCCATCGCCTTTTTGTTTTAAACAACTTTTTCACAAAATTAGTGCTCATCCTACATTTTGAATAGAAGTTTTTAAGCCAGTGCAAACTTAACACTTACTTTAAGGTCACGAACCACTCACATTTCGTGTGCAGTTTCAAAATTTGGTCTCACTGTCTTGGATGTGAAGCTCAAAAGTTTATGGCTGTGGTATTTTTGTAAATTTATGAACTGACTTGCTTTCCTCGATTTCACCAAAGAGTATAAAATTTTGGGATCACCTGAAGATCAGGGTCCCCAGCCTTCTTTAGTTAGCCTTATAAGGCTAACAAACGAAAATATCACGACTTAATTAATCTAACCAATCGTTAGGTCAACTGTACGCCCTTGACGATTGGTTAGGTTGTCTTGATATTTCGTTAGTTAGCCTCATAAGGCTAAACTAACGAAGGCTGGGGGCCACGATCTTCAGGTGATCCAAATTTTGTACAATCGTGGTCTGTCTAAATGCACAAAATTATTAATTTTTTTTACCACAACCAACACAAATTGTAAATAGCTCCGCTGGGCGGAGCTTAGAACTCTCGACAAAATAAACTCCGCCCAGCGTCATCGAAGTTCCAAAGCTGGGCACTTGCGGTATTTTTTGCGGTACTGCGGTACTGCGGTACTACCGCACTACAAACCGGTACCGCATAACGCAGTACCGCAAAGGATCGCTGAAAGTACAGCAGTACCGCTACCGCATTCAAATTTCCCGCGGTACTTTCCGCGGTACCGACAAACACGACTTTTCAAAAAATTAACACTTTTTTTGAAGTAAACCTTATTACAGGAGTACAGTAAGACGAATGCTGCGTGTGTTGCATCAGCCTAACTCTAGACACGTTAAGTTTTCGTTCAGAACATGTTACGTTGCCATCCTATCACAACGCCTCAGTGCAGTGCTTGCTTTTGAGCCGGTTGCACGTGTGTTACATTTCTGTGACAAAGATCGATTTTTAGCCATTATGGCAGAAAGTTCAGGTGCGAAATCGCCGATATGCAATTTCTGAAAATATGTGCTATTACTTGTGTTGTTCTTGTGTGCAGTACCGCAGTACCGCAGTACCGCGGAACGCACCAGGGGGACCTGAAAAAGTACCGCAGTACCGCGTAACGCACTGGGCATGCTGAGGTACCGCAGTACCGCGTAACGCACCCCCAAATTTTGGTACCGCGCCACCACTGATTCGAACAAAACAGCTTACTTAGCTGAACAACATTTTGTTCATATAAAGTCTGTTCTATTGTTTTTAGTAGTGAACATAATTATTTGCTCGATGTTTACATCACATTATTCGCGATGACATCGGCTTTTGAGATTTACACAGTGCTGAGGAATTTGTGAAAGAAATTTAGTTTCTTCTGATTTTACTAAATGAAAAAAAACATTTAGCGGCTCACAGGAACATCTTTACAAGGTAAATTTTGGTTCTAATCTGACTTGAAAGATCCTGGAAAGCCTTATATACTCGTTTCTTAGTTCAACATTAGTTCATCAGCAGTGTTTGGGCACTAAAGCGTTAATCCGATAACAGTTAATTAACGAAGTTAACTTTTTTTAACGGACTATTAACGAAGTTAATTTCCATTTATCGTTATCGGACCAGTTAACTTCCGATAACTCGATATTTAGTCTGTTAAAGTCCGTTAACACGTTAACTGCGAGGAGTCATTCACGGAAGATCACCGCTCCGCGAATGAATTCAAACCGCCATAACTTCAGTCTGCCAATTCCGTCCTCTGCCGCAGTGGAACGGCTCTTCTCTCTCGGCAAGGACATCCCGAGGCCCAAGAGGTCAAGACTGGCAGTTGGGCCTAACTTGAGAGTTGGTCTTTCTGAAGGGCAACCAGCACATTGTCATAGTCTTTAATAAATGTGCCTAAAATTTAATTTTACCTTTCAGTTCCCGCCATAATAATTCTCTGGTAAATTAAAATTTAGTTAATGGTTAGTGGTTACAAGGGTTTCAAACATGTAATCAGTACATTTTTTATTAAAAATAAAAAATAAAAGTTATTAAGCAAAAAGTTGCAAAACTTGATAAAAATACAGTTAAATACCTATTTATTGTTGGATTTTGCATAAATAAACATTTTCTATGGGTTTTTAAAGCTTTTTTCCTTGATTTTTTTTAAGTGTTAGTAAAGAAATAGTTATCGTTAACGGATTATCGTTAAACTTCCGTTAACTTTGTAGTAAAATTATCGGATTATCGTTATCGGATTATCGTTATCGAAGTAATTTTTGGTGTTAACGGTGCCCACCACTGTTCATCAGCTTTTCCAAAAACGCTTCATATATCAATAATATAAAGACTGCATTTGTGATTAGTTATGTTATTTAAATATACATTAACATATTCTAACGTTAACAGTGAGTATACAATAGTTAACAATGCATAACAAC
>JAJOZX010014268.1:0-45000 GCA_023014485.1 Bathynomus jamesi
CATCTTGATGAAAATTCCAATTCAGTGTAGTATCCACATCTGCGTTTTAATTTTTCTGCTGATTTTGTATCATTCACAAGAGCTGTTACTGTACTGACTACTTCGTTGACATGTCTGTCAGCATGATAATATAGTAATGAATAGGAGTGGAACTAACACTGTTGTGTACTGGTATTTCGTAGTATGTCATCATCCAATTCCAATGATGATATATCTTGAATTTTAACAACTTGCGATGTTCTCTGAGGAAGTTAGGAAGTTATAGATCCATTTTTTCCATTATATATATATCCTCTTTTGTCCTCTTTTGTTGAGTTTGAACGGGACGGTTCAGGATCGACCTGCGGTTCGACCCCTCTGCAGCATCCGCCTCATTTGCGGGACTTGGTGAAGGAGGGAATTGCTCTCTGATCGCCTCCTGCCCTCGTAGCCAGCCACGCATGGCTGGTCAGGGACTTTGCACAAGAATCTGGTCAGCTGGTTCTGAAGTTATTCAGGTTGGTGTGCTGGAGATTCCTCACTTCTTTGGAAGGACATTGAAAGCTTTGGGCCTCGTATTCTGAGGGTATTTTCCATCCTCGTTTTCATGGCTCCTTGTCCCACCGCAGCTGGGACCGTACAAAATCTGCCTCTTCTCTCATTCCAGTTGTTTCTATTTCATTTCTGAGGTTAGGGACAGAGCCCTCAAGTATGTTCCATATGTATATTATTGTGTACGCTCTCGCCTTCTTTCCAGGGAGTAGAGTTCCAGGGATTGTAGTCGAGACCAGTAGTCTTCACCTTCCGTTTCCTCTATCTTAGACGTAAAAGTCCTTTGTATAGCTTCAATGCTCGCAATGTCTCTTTTTCTGTGTGGGCTTGTCAGTACTGAGCAATACTCAATTATTGGTAGGACTAGACTCTTCCATAATTTGAGCATGATGTTTGCTTTTATGCTGCGGAAGCTCCTCCAGATGATTCCCATTATTTTTCTAGCCGTTGTGATTTGATTTATAGTGCTCTCTGAATTCTGCATCCGACACTATTACTCCAAGATCCCTGACTTGTGGATTGGTGTTATCTGTTTGGCTTGTGTGTGTGTATGTGTGTGTGTGTGTGTGTGTGTGTGTGTGTGTGTGTACATATATGGCCACGTCATGACCATATCGCAACACTGCTTTTACGTAGCTCACCGAAGTTAAGCGACGTTTACACTGGATACTGGATAGTAATTGGATATAGGATTGGATTCCGATGGATATAGGACGAAAAAAATGATGACGCCAAAAGTTGACGAATGTGAACGATGGTGTGAATGACCCATATAAACGGTTTAAATATAGCAGTATACAGGGTGTCTGAAAAGTCAGTGTGCGCACACACACACACACACACCAAACACACACACACAACACATATATATATATATATATATATATATATATTATATTATAATATTATATATATATTCTGAATAATACTATCGTATATTCAGAGTGTATATATATATATATATATATATATATAGGTGCATAGGAACTTATGAAACACCCTGTATATTCTAAATAATACAGGATGTGTGTATAAAGTAACGCAAGTGAAGAGACAAATCCGATTTGAACTGGTTTAAACTAGTTTCAGTTTGAAAATAAAAACCCACTCTAATAGACAGAGTTTTTCTCTATCCACCCGAGGAGGATGCCAGTGGGCATCGAAACTGTTGTGGAAATAAACTCTGTCTATTAGAGCGTTTTTTTTTTTTAATATTTTGACCTTCACGTAGAAAAAAAGTGAAGATTTTTGCATTTAGTTTCAGTTTGTTTTTTAACAAACATTTTCAATATCTCTTATAAACCTTACATGGAATTACAGTTATTATAAAGTACATGTAATAAATATTACTCGTCCATGTTCACTCGCGTTAATATAATTCATATCGGATCTCTCTCTTCACTTGCATTACTTTATACACACACACACACATCAGGTATTACTGTGAACGAAACTTCTGTAATTCAAATATAAGTGCATAGCTACAGTGAATTCTGTTCTTCTTTTCTGCGTATGACATAATTTAACCTTCATCTTTAATTCTGTCTGAGAAGGATCTCATAAAGAAAGTTGTGCACGATTCCATTTAAACTCTCTTTTCTGTCTTAACTGCTTCGTTTTCCTAAACTTCTGTACATAATTTTCCTCCCAAATGGTATAAACTGTTAAAAATGTTTCAACTTTTTATCTTTTTTAATAATTGATATAACAGTGAAAACCAGAAGAAAAAAAAAAAAAAAAAGAGTATGTGCCCTCCATAATAAAAAAAAAACATACTTAAAATGTAACCCGAGACGATGAATCATTAATGTAATAAATTGAGAAGGATAAAAAACAAAAACAAAAGTTACTTTCATGAATGTTGTTCACTCAAATACGTAATTTTTGAAGCACGAATCAACAATTTTTTTAATTATTGTTCACCGTTAACTTTCACATGGCTCCTGATTTATTATTACGTAAAGAATTGCGGATTAACCTAACCGGGTATATAAAGAATCACCAATTAAAGTACTTAGAAAAAAAAACACCTTTAAAAAATTTGAATTATTGTTAATCCTTAACTTTCACATGGCTTCTGATTTATTATTACGTAAAGAATTGCGGATTAACCTAACGGGTATATAAAGAATCAACAATTAAAGTACTTAGAAAAAAAAACCACATTTAAAAAATAAAATAATAGTGATTAATGAATTTTTTTTTAATTAAAAACGCTGTTCTTTTCTAAAACTTTACTAAACTTATTCTAAAGTGTCCCAGATTGAATTACTCTTACATGGTCATTGGTCAAACTAGAATCAATATGAACTGAAGCAAAATTTTAGCCCTTTGACAAACAGTAGAATTTCTTTGAAAAAATATTGGTTAATTTAATTTTACCAACATTCATTATGCTAAAAAGTTACAAATATTCAGATACTAAAAAAAAAGAAAAAAAAAGGAGGTAATTTTGGGAGGTTAAACTTTATTTTGTGAAAATTAGAAGCTTCTATACTATTCAATCCTGAGAAGTCACTGGTCATTATGGTCTTTATTCATCTGTCATCTGTAAAGAGAGAGAGAGAGAGAGAGAGAGAGAGAGAAGCTATTTATTTCTCTTTATTCGAGGAGTAAAATCATAAGTAATGAATGAATTTATTTTGGGAACAGCCTTTCGGTTTATTCAAACGTCTTCATCAGGTTTGGCTGAAAAGAGATAGGAAGAAACTGTCAATTTATAAAACAGAATAGACCGGAAGTGAGGAATGGAAGGGTAAGGAAAAAGGGTGAAAAAAAAAAAAGGATTTAAAAACCAAAGATAGAAAATTAAATAAATTAAAAATAAAACTTAAAATTAATAATAATAACAATAATAATAACAATAATAATAATAATAAATAATAATGATAATAATAATATAAGTTTCACTCTTAATGAAGCTTTTCATAGCCTTTTTTTAATTTTCGAAATGTATTTCTTCCTAATTTAAAATTTATCTTCAAAACGGTTGTAAATTTGACATTAAAAAAAAAAAGATACCAAATAATGACATTTTAAATAATTTTAAAATTTTATCTGAAAAAAAAAAGCAGTTTCGCGATTTTAAAACTGTTAAATTTCTTTAAACAAAAAATTTAAACTCGAAATTAACAAAGTTTACTGAAACGTCAAATCTTTTACATTTATTCATTTGACGAAATGAAACTTTTTTTTTTTTAATACTTTTTGTACTAACGTTTACATCATCAAATATTTTCAGTAATACTAACAGTTCTTCTCTTTGTTTGAAACGTGGGTATATACCCAAATAGATGTTCTATTCCATACCTTTATCCTTGGTATTGTGTGGAAGTGTAAAGACACTCCATTTTTTGCAGACGCCTTCCTCTACATTAAATTTAATGTTTGATTCGTCACAATAAAGTCCACTTGCACATTTTCCAAAGATGTGGTGGGATCCACCGCAAGGTTCGCCTAACCCCTTTTGTGAGAAATAAAAGCATCAGCGTTTGTTACATAAGAAATTGATTTTGTGTGAAACGGTGAAAATTACGGATAGACTCATTTCTAATATTTTCGTGTGGTCATAAATGATCATATAAGAGAATTCACCAAACATTTCAAATCCAAATGAATGAATGAATGAATGAATAAATGAATGAAGAATTTTTTTTCTTTTGTCTGTGAAGTGAGTGATTTGTTTTCAATTCTGTGACTATAAGTTTAGCAAATATGTATTGGGCATATCTCACCTTCAAACATACATCACAGCATCCGCAGATATCTTTAGTAGTACCAAGTGGACAATAAGGTTTCTGTCCACAATCTGTCAATCGGCACGGGGCAAAACACGGTACCGACGCAATTCTGTAATGATTACAAGAAATATATTTATATTAATGGTAAAAGCATGAAAATAATGTTTTGTAAACTGTAAACAAATGTATATTATTGATGATAAGTACAAATGAAGTTAACCAAAGTCGAGTATTCAGTATACTCACACTAATGAGAAACGGAAAACCATTTCATGCTCATACATTACGTAAACGTTTTAGTGAAAGTAAGTAACCTCACTTGCAAAGTCCCGTGGGATTATAATAGGAAGCACTGTGTTTTAACTTGGCACAATAGTATCCTTCTTCACAATTCCCATCACTTCCGTTCGGACCTCCGCAAATTTGATCCTGGCCCTGTTCACGAAATAAAATGTCGTTAAAGTTCGACGCAAAATACCCAGCTTTTAAAACGCACAAAATAATTGAAGGAAACAGAAAGGATTTTAAAACAAGAACTTCCGACGTATGAGCCCTGAATTTTTCGCGTCTAGGAGAATTTGTCTAAAACAATTCGTCTAAAATACAATTTGTCTAAATCAATTTGTCTAAAACAATTTGTCTAAAATACTTTGTCTAAAATCAATTTGTCTAATAACAATTTGTCTAAAATACAATTTGTCTAAAAATAATTTGTCTAAACTACAATTTGTCTAAACAAACAATTTAATATAATATGGCATACAAATTGTTGCCTGATGTACTGTACAATGCTATTTATTACTTGCCACGCCCCATCTTAAAAGGTTACCTCTTGTGCGGAATAGTACAGCGAAATAGTTTGTCTAAAATAGTTTGTCTAAAAATAATTTGTCTAAAATACAATTTGACTAATAACTGAAGATAACTAGAAATGCATTTGTCTGCTTGATAAATTTGGAGTGAGGATAAAAAGATTGAAAATGGGTTGATTTTATTTCATAATATACCTAACCTAACCTAACCTAACCTAACCGGGTTATGGGTTCCGGGATAACTGATTTCGATGTACTATTCCGCACAAGAGGTAACCTTTTAAGATGGGGCGTGGCAAGTAATAAATAGCATTGTACATCAGGCAACAATATGTATGCCATATTATATTAAATTGTTTGTTTAGACAAATTGTATTTTAGACAAATTATTTTTAGACAAATTGTATTTTAGACAAATTGTTATTAGACAAATTGATTTTAGACAAACTATTTTAGACAAATTGTTTTAGACAAATTGATTTAGACAAATTGTATTTTAGACGAATTGTTTTAGACAAACTCGCCTGATTCGGAATTTTTCACTATTCAGCTATGTGCAGTGAACAAAACTTCTTTCTTTCGTATTTGCCTTTTTTTACTTATCTCTTTACTTATCTTACGCCAAAACAATAGAACAAACGGGGTATCACCAATGCCAAATTACCATTAACATTTTTTAGTGGGGAGAGATACAATTAAATATTTTAGAATCACAATAACGTACTAATAACTAAAACCGCCTAATTGGGACAAAACCCCGCCACTGTTTTGAGGAGCTTCTGCCTCCAGCCTGGGCCCATTATTAAAGTCTTATTAGTCATTATTATCTTTATTAAAAAAAACAATACATGACATATGTTAATTTTTATCCTGCCATAACACAGTGATCAAGGCCTTCCACACACACACACACACACACACACACACACACTTTCCCAATCGTCATCGCTTCCTTTTAGTTTCGCTCTTTCAGAAAGATCGCTCTCGATACGTAACCATACGATTTCATTTATTAAAATGACTTTCAAGGCTTACATATTCAGCAAGTCCTTTTTTTTTATTTTAATTTAGTTACCTATACATTACGTTTTCTACGTAAAACATTTTGTTTTTTACTTTATTGTATTTGGATTGAAATATCTTTCGAGTTTAATTGACCAAGTGCACAAAGCCACAACAATAGGCTTAGCACAGTACATAAAGGAAGGAGAAGGAAGGCTAGTCAGGTTTGTAAGAGACCATGAACGTGAAAAGCCTCAAACAGCATCACTTTCAAAGAAGGCAAATGATTATCTAGTGGATGCTGGCATAGGACCTGAGCAGCTTCAAAACATTGCAAATAAACCTCTCATGAAAAAGATAAGCACCATAAAAAGAAGGTATAACAGGAAAAGATCAGAAGAAAAGGAGAAAAACTGGGAAGAGCACAAGTTCAGCAAAGTATACAAAGAGGACGTGCTGAACAGAGCATACATAGAGAGGATAAAACCGTTCAGTTCCTGGTAAGAGGGGCACTGAGACCAGAAGATGAACGGCTGGTGGTGGCAGCACAAGACCAGGCACTACGGACAAACTGGTTCAAAAGAAATATTGAGGGCAGAAATGAAAGTGAGATGTGCAGACTGTGCTCAAAGAGCCCAGAGACTGTGAGTCACATACTATCTGGGTGCGAAATACTCCTGCACAGAGGAAACTACACAGACAGACACAATGCAGTTTGCAAGCTAATCCACTTCAAGCTGTGTAAGAAATATGAAATAGGGCTAGAAACAGAAAAGTATTGGGAACATATTCCACAAGGAATAGAAGACAATGACACAGTGCTACTCCTATATGATCACGAGATACCAACCGACATCAGGGTATCAGGATGCAGGCCAGACATAGTAGTGAAAGAGAAGGAGGGTAACAAATGCCTCTTGGTGAAAGTAGGAGTCCCAGCGGACTGGAATGTGGCTAACTGTGAAAGGGAAAAGGTCTTAAAATACCAGAGACTCAAACATGAAATAAGGAGAATGTGTAGGCTGACCATATTTCCTTGAGACAAAAACGGGACACTGGGATGGCAAAAAAGGGACGGGGGTTATGTAATATTCTGTATTCATGAAAAAGTAAGTACATAAACATATTGAGCTTACAATTATTCTTCAGTGACAGAACCCATACAAAAACCCATACAAAACGGTACTGTTCCGTTCAAAACGGTACGTATGGTCAGCCTAAGAATGTGGAATGTGGAACCTGAGATCATCCCAATAGTCGTGGGGGCGACAGGGGCAGTAAAGAAATCTACAATAGAGTTCCTGGACCAACTCACATAAGTATAACATCTGGAGAAGTTGTAGGGGAGATATTACGATACAGCACCTCTATTTTACGCCTAGTACTAAGCTGTACCTAAAAATTCCTTAGGGTTAAGGTTTAACCCCGGAAATAAGAAACTCTCTCCAACTAGAGTAGAAGGGAAAAAACAAAAAGAAAAAGAATGGACTTCAAAAGCAATGAAATCTTAGGGCAGCATTTAATTAGTCTCAAAACACTATAAATACCTCTACCTCTCAGCACACTTGAGTCATTTCATGGCACACCATTTGATCACCGTTTTATGAAACTGTAAAATTGCATACATACCTTTAGACATCTTGAGCAACATTTACAGGCACCGTATTCCCTTCCATAAAGGCATTTGGAGTACGAGTTACATCCCGGAACTTGTGAAGGACACTGTTTAGGACACTCAGGAGTTTTTATCCTGTAATGAAAATTTAAGTATAATTCTACCTAATTACCTAATAATTATCTATATATTACCTAATAATTATGTATACATTACACAAAATTTGACCATATTTGGTGAGGATTTTATCAGATTACTTGTTTACTCAACCACCTTGTACTGGGTGTCTATAAAGTAACGCAATTGAAGAAACAAATCCGAGAGCTTAATAGAGACTAAAATAACTGCTGTTTACAAGTTAAAAACTAAAGTTGAAACTAGTTTAAACCAATTTAAATCAGATTTCTCTCTTCACTTGCGTTACTTTGGACTATCGTTATGCATTGAAATTATCTAATCACATTTATTGTATTTCAACAGGGTCCCACCAGGAAAAAAGAGCCATAAACTACCACTGATATATATATATATATATATATATATATATATATATATATATATATATATATATATATGATGAATAAAACCACGAAGGAAAGGAAACACAAAATGGTGCTCAAGCGCTTTCGTCTAATGACATCCTCAGGAACACTGAAGTACATAAAAGGGTAACAGCCTATATATAGGTTACAGAAAGAAAAAAAAAAGAAAAATAAATAACATACATACATACATACACACACACACACACATATATACATACATATCTATATATACACATACATACATATATTATATATTATATATATATATATATATATTATATATATATATATATATATCCAATAAACAGAGAAGTAAAAATAAAAATTAAAAATTAAAAATTAAAGGATTATCCGTGAGGCGTACAGATTTGTAAGAAATAATATCGATTTTTAGCACAAGATCAAATGGATTATAAAAATACAAATTTATATTGGAAAAATGCCCGGGTTTTAACACACTGCCTATGGTCAGGTTTCGATATATATAAAAATAAAATGCAAATTAAAAGTTAATAAAGTAGCAGACAAGTTTACCAAAGATTTAATGTTTTACCTTTCTTATCTAAATCTGTTTGGAAGGAATTCAAAATAACAGGATCGAGTTGAAAAAGACCTTTGCTTATGTTGAAGTTATTTGAAAGTTGGATAATGGCAGACTCAAGAATATTTCTATTAACAATGTTGCTAGAATGGAATAAAACTGAAGCATTATTCCAATCAATACTTCACCTGCTCTGCCCTACCTTTACGGTCTTATTAAAACCCACAAACCTGGCAATCCTATGCGCCCTATTATTAGCTCGGTGGGCTCTATTACTTATAAACTCTCCAAATGGCTTGTCAAAGTCTTGTCCCCCATTCTCGGAACTATCTCTGATTCACATGTAAAAAATTCCATGGATCTTACTGAAAAATTGAATAATGCACGTACTGTAACTAACGATAGATTGATCAGTTTTGATGTGTGTTCATTGTTTACAAAAGTGCCGATAGACGATATGCTTGACTTTCTCTCCCAAGAATTACATAAGTATGACCTGCCACTACCTTCACACATTGTTTTGGAACTTATTAAGCTTTGCATCAAAGACTGTAAATTCACTTTCAATAACGAGTATTATCAACAAGTTTTTGGGATGGCCATGGGCAACCCCTTATCGCCCCTCCTCTCCAATATTTATATGGAGTTTTTCGAAATTACTTATATTCCGAGAATCCTGGGGGTTGGCATCCCGTGGTTGCGGTACGTCGACGATATTTTGTGTATCTGGCCCATGAATCGTGACCTGGATAACTTCCTCCTTCAGTTAAATGATCAAGTCCCCTCCATTAAGTTTACTTTAGAAGTGGAACAAGACAATTCAATCCCATTTTTGGATGTGCGTGTACATAGGGAAAGCCCAGGTTTTAAGTTTAGTATCTATCGGAAAACAACAAACAATTTGTCCTACGTACACTTTTACTCGGGACATGACACCCCCACTAAGAAGGCCATTTTTTCATCAATGTTTCTCCGCGCCCTTAGGATCGCCAGTCCGGAATACATCGATGCCGAATTGGAAAAAATCAACGGTATTGGAAGTGATTTGTGTTATCCATCTGCGTTTATGGAATCTTGTCTCAACAAGGCAAAACGAACTTTCTATCGTGTCAATAATAACACTCGTACTTTGTCAAAAAATATTTTAGTACTTCCATTTTTCCCGGGCTTTTTAGGCATTGCTAATGTACTTAAACTTTTGGATATTAATGTAGTATTTTCATATAACAATATTGTGAAAAATATCATAGTAAAAAATAGCCCTACCAATAATTCAGGCATTATCTATAAAATTGGTTGTAAACAATGTGATTCCTTTTACATAGGTCAGACGGGAAAGGATTTGCACACACGTATAAAACAGCATCAATATTCCGTTAGAACAGGACAGTTGTCCAGTGCCCTTTTTGTCCATTTGTCAGAGTTAGCCCACTGTATTGATTGGAATAATGCTTCAGTTTTATTCCATTCTAGCAACATTGTTAATAGAAATATTCTTGAGTCTGCCATTATCCAACTTTCAAATACTTCAACATAAGCAAAGGTCTTTTTCAACTCGATCCTGTTATTTTGAATTCCTTCCAAACAGATTTAGATAAGAAAGGTAAAACATTAAATCTTTGGTAAACTTGTCTGCTACTTTATTAACTTTTAATTTGCATTTTATTTTTATATATATCGAAACCTGACCATAGGCAGTGTGTTAAAACCCGGGCATTTTTCCAATATAAATTTGTATTTTTATAATCCATTTGATCTTGTGCTAAAAATCGATATTATTTCTTACAAATCTGTACGCCTCACGGATAATCCTTTAATTTTTAATTTTTAATTTTTATTTTTACTTCTCTGTTTATTGCATATATATATATATATATATATATATATATATATATATATATATATATATATATATGTATGTATGTGTATATATAGATATGTATGTATATATGTGTGTGTGTGTGTGTATGTATGTATGTTATTTATTTTCTTTTTTTTTTCTTTCTGTAACCTATATATAGGCTGTTACCCTTTTATGTACTTCAGTGTTCCTGAGGATGTCATTAGACGAAAGCGCTTGAGCACCATTTTGTGTTTCCTTTCCTTCGTGGTTTTATTCATCATAAATATTTTTCACGTGTTACTTTCGTGAAATAATTTTCATATATATATATATATATATTGGACTTTTGAACTGGGTTGCTTTTGGGAAAACAATTTTTTTCCAGACTGTTTGTAGAAATTTTGTAATAATCTGTAAGACGATGGCAACATTCCCTTTGTTTTCATTAATTTCGGGCCACTTAATTTCCTACTTCAATTAAATATTAGTGTTAATAACCATTATAATAATTTTTGTTTTCTGTACGGGTGTTTTGTCTAATTTCATCTATATAGTAATTTAGCAGCCTACAGATTATGTTATCTATTTGTTATCTACGTTACCTATTCGTTTTTCATTAAATTCTTGCCAATTAATTGCCTGCTTTAATTAAATATTAGTGTTAATAACCATTATAATAATTTTTGTTCTCTGTATTGGTTTTTTGTCTAATTTCATCTATACAGTATACTTCTTTTATATTTAGTAATTTAGCAGCCTACAGATTATGTTATCAATTGAAAAAATCTTTAGAGGGCTTTAAGGCCTTTAATTTGAGGTGCCGATTGTGAATTTTTTGCTTATCTATTTAACTCATTTACTTTGTAATCTCCGTCTATTTTCTGTTCCTCCTTGATAATGTGAATATATCACGAAAGCGCTCGGACTTTGTGTTTCTTTTTCCGTGTGGTTGTTTGCTTATATATATATATATATATATATATATATATATATATATATAAAGGGTAGAACCAACCTGTAAATATTTTATCATTTTCTTTTTCGCAATTTAACTATTCCATGAACTGAATCACAAGTTTAAAATTAATTACAAATAGTTTGTTTTTAAATAGCCAATGATGATCGAAGATATCCGGAACGGATATAATTTGGGTTTCGGTTCTCTTTGTTTATATATAAAGAGAGAGAGAGAGAGAGAGAGAGAGTTGTTTACAGTGCATTAAACTAAATTAGAAATGAAATTAAAATCAAACCTTTTACCGGCGACGACACAGCAAAGGAGAACGCCGAGAAACCAAATCGAGAACTTCATAACGTGGTTTTAGTGTGTTCACAACGCGCGAGAAACCTTTGGAATGATTTCCGAAGCGTCCGCTTCGCAGACATCGGTGCTTGGGTTTCCCCGCTACCTTTGTCCTTTTCTCTACCTGACCTTGAAACGTCTTCTGGGAATCTCTCCTCCTGAAGGAAGTTGGGAAATTTATATATATAGAGTATATATATATATATATATATATATAGAGTACATATACATATATATATATATATATATATATATATATATATATATATATATATATATGATGAATAAAACCACGAAGGAAAGGAAACACAGAATGGTGCTCAAGCGCTTTCCTCTAATGACATCCTCAGGAACACTGAAGTACATAAAGGGTTACAGCCTATATATAGGTTACAAAAAAAAAAAATACACATATATACATATATATATATATATATATATATATATATATATATATATACATATACATATATACATATATATATATATATATATATATATATACAATACACGGAGAGAGAAAAAATAAAAAAATAAAAATTATTAAACATTAAAGGATTGTGGGAGGAGCATACAAATTTGTAAGGAAAAACTACCGATTTTTAGCACAAGATCAAATTAATTGTTTCCAACCAATGTTATAGAAAAAAAAAATACAAATTTATACTGGAAATCTGCCCGGGTTTTAGCACTTTGCCCTTCTTTAGGTTCGATGTATATAAAAATAAATTTTAAAAAATACAAGTTATTTGAGTAGCATACAAGTTTACCAAAGATTTAGCGTTCTACCCTTCTTATCTAAATCTGTTTTGAAGGAATTCAAAACAACAGGATCGAGTTGAAAAAGACCTTTGCTTATGTTGAAGTTATTTGTGAGTTGGATAAAGGCAGACTCAAGAATATTTCTATTAACAATGTTGCTAGAGTGAAATAAAACTGAAGCATTATTCCAATCAATACAGTGGGATAACTCTGACAAATGCATAAAAAGGGCACTGGACGATTGTCCTGTTCTAACGGAATATTGATGCTGTTTTATACGTGTGTGCAAATCCTTTCCCGTCTGACCTATGTAAAAGGAATCACATTGTTTACAACCAATTTTATAGATAATGCCTGAATTATTGGTAGGGCTATTTTTTACTATGATATTTTTCACAATATTGTTATATGAAAATACTACATTAATATCCAAAAGTTTAAGTACATTAGCAATGCCTAAAAAGCCCGGGAAAAATGGAAGTACTAAAATATTTTTTTACAAAGTATGAGTGTTATTATTGACACGATAGAAAGTTCGTTTTGCCTTGTTGAGACAAGATTCCATAAACGCAGATGGATAACACAGATCACTTCCAATACCGTTGATTTTTTCCAATTCGGCATCGATGTATTCCTCAGTGTTCCTGAGGATGTCATTAGACGAAAGCGCTTGAGCACCATTCTGTGTTTCCTTTCCTTCGTGGTTTTATTCATCATAAATATTTTTCACGTGTTACTTTCGTGAAAAATTTTCATATATATATATATATATATATATATATATATATATATATTATATACACTTTTTATACAAAGCTGTAAATTGAGTTTGAAATATTTAGAAGATTTCATGTAAAGTTGATGAAAATGACATCCTTGTTGCTTGAGGAGGAAGGAGGCAATAAAACGAAACATTTTGAAAAATTTGCATATTCGTATTATTTCGTTTCCTGGAAATGCAAATCTATGAGGGTTGAGTAGTATTCACTTACTGGTGAAATTCATTCGCTATGGAAACACCTCCATTATTTGTAGCAATTTTTAATGTAGTTTTCTGTGTTCTGTTTTTATTAATTAACATTGTTACTTCTATAGTAAATCTTTTAATTAGTTAGGGTGTAATGTTGAATGCGCGAAAGGTCTTGGAATCGTTTCTCATTTTTCCTTGTGGGTGTGTATCATTTATTTATTTCACGTACTTAATTCTGAAATTCAGGCCATATATATATATATATATATATATATATATATATATATATATATATATATATACACACACTGTATACTATAATTAATCATATGGCGTAAACACGAAATTCTATAATTAAGAAAATCATGTTATAATAAAAATATAAATATATAATAATAATATATAATTTTTCTTAATTATATAATTAGGGTTTGCGCTAATTATATAATTATATAATGCTCCATGTGCATAAGATCATATATAAAAACCAATGCACACCAAGGCTATACCTGCCAAGGAGGGTCGGTCGATTAGGGCTTGCGCTAATTGACCAAGTGCACAAATCCACAACAATAGGATTAGCACAGTACATAAAGGAAGGAGAAGGAAGGCTAGTCAGGTTTGTAAGAGACCATGAACGTGAAAAGCGTAATCGTGTATTTGAGGAGTCTCATCAGTTATGAAATTGGCAGTTTGGAAATTTTCAAAACAGTTGATGTCGGATTAGTTATGTTAAATTTTTACCTGTTCAAATAAACATTGGAGGAGGTTTATTCAAATAAAAGTATTTTTTACAATAGCTGTTAATTCACCCAGTTATTACTGTTCAAAAGGGCAAACTGTAACCTTTCATGTTTACGAGGTCACTGCTATTTTAATAGCAAATAATTGTTCTTAAAACAGTAGAGTTAAATAACAGTTAGATAACAGCAATAACAGTTAAATAACAGTATTAACAATTAAATAACAGCATTAACAGTTAAATAAAAAGTTTAATACTTTTTTTCTCAACATATTTTCTCTGTCAATTAAACGTTTTGAATCTCGTTTTTGTGTTTTGCTTTTTATTATCAATATAAGCATTCCTAAGACCTTTTTCTAGGGTCACTTAAAACTTTTTTGTTAATTTCTTTAATTTAGTGTTATTATTTTGAACTTTATTTCCTTCGAAAATTAATTTGATCGTCAGACATTTCCTCTGCAAATTCTGACATAGTTTATTAATAATTATCAGTAAGGAGAACCGGAAAATGGCACAGCACTCAGGCCAATTATTGCATCCCATTGATCCAACTCCTCTGTTATTCTTATTATTATTATTATTATTATTATTATTATTATTATTACCAGCATTATCGGGCATTTTTGTGGTCTTTATTTTATTTACATTTTTGTATTATTCTTAATTTAGGTTTTATTTTATATTATTCAACGTTTCAGTCAAAGCTATTAATGAACATCTTCGCCCTTGAAGATTATAATAATTTTGACTGAAATCCGCTTCGTTCTTACTGGAATCTTTTTCACATACAGTTAAGATAAATTATCGAGATTAAATAATAATTTCCAAATCATATTTTCCTCCTTTAATATCCACCAAATACTTTTTAATTATTATTAAATTTAATTTTTAACTTTTTCGGGGTCAAAAATTCAACTTTTTTTTTTTTAATGTTGTAAGATTTGTCATGTGTAACTCAAGTGTCAAAATTGTTAGCTTTGGTCTTCGTGGATTTTCGTACGAACAGGTGTTTGCGAGCAAATTCCGCAGTACGCAGGTGGAGAACCTTCATTTTTTGGACAAAAAACAACAACAGGTGTATCCGAGGGAAAAATTCACACGTGCAGTAAAGTTTTCAAATTTACCCCAAAAAAATGATGAAGAAAGTGGAAAATATCAAACACATCGGTGGTAATACCCTTAAAATACCCCAAACTTCTAGATCTGTGATTAGTTTGTTTGCTAAAACAATCTTCAGCGAAAGGGATTTAAACTTTATAAACAGTGTTTACAAATTTTAACTCTCTTATATATATATATATATATATATATATATATATATATAATGATACAAAAAAGTGTATTTATTACATAACCCATATAGGAGTCAATATAAAAATACTAACAATTATAAAAGGCTGAAATTTATAAAAACGAACGCGTTTTAGTCATCAGAGCTTCCAAAAGATAAATACCTAAAATAAAGGATCCTTACAGCTAAATTAAATGGGATGTGAACTTTGATATAAAAATATTTAAATATTATAAAAAAGTACAAATTTTAATATTTCAGGACTATAAGAAATAAGTTTTTTAAGTGCCCCTTTCAAATTATATTTTAACAAACGTGCGCTGCATAAAAATAATGGATCACCTGAAGATCAGGGCCCCCATGTATTCTTGTTTTTTGCTTTACAGTACCAAATATAATAATAAATTGAATGCCCGGTTAGGTCAACTGTACGCCCTTGACGATTGGTTATGTTAAGTCGTGATATTTTCGTTAGTTTTAACGAAGATATCATTTGGTAATTAAAGCTGGGGGCTCTGATCTTCAGGTGATCCAAAATAATTTTAGGTTTGTATACGTTTATGTATCGGGAGATACACTGTTTATGTATGTATACACTGGACCATAAGACATGTGATACAGTGCGTACTACCGACTACCGGAACCGAAATTACGTTTAATATTTCCTCTTTCCCTCCTTGCTCACGAAACCTAAGCTTTTAAAACTTTTGACGACTTACCTTATTCTCTTTATTAACTGTATCTGAATGTATACCCGGTACTCGTTGGTGTAAGCTACAAGGCTTTTGTGTGGATGCTATCTTTCATACCCTCCGTATTATATTCCCTTTAAGGTAAATGAAGGAGGATTTTTCTTTCCCGTATCAATTTTCTTCCTAAGTTTTTATTTTTTATGCCAAAGTAGATCCAAAAATTTCATACATTTTTCGGATAAACTCAGTAGAAAGCGAAGGTTTTATCGGACAAAATTGCTTAAAGGTTTCCCATAAGTTGAGCATAAGCTAAGCAAAGCAACTGGGAAATTGATTTGGACTTAGAGTTAGTGGTGGAATCTTTCACCTAACCCCGGGGAGTAGCCAGGAAGGTTGTCTTCCTTAGGGAAGGAGAGCTTCCGACCAAAATTTCGAAAAAAAAAATTTCAAAGAAAAGTAAGATGTAAAGCTTTTTATTTTCTTCATGGAAGTTTCCTAAAGCGAACCTTAAAGCATTTTTTGCAAATAAAACTAAGTATAAATGTGTACAAATTTCAGCGCTTACTGTTACGAATGTTAAATAATTAAATAGTGCCAATCTCTCTTCATAACTCATTTATATAAAAAGTGTGCCACACTGACTATTTACTTTTCTTTCTCATCAAAGACAATGAAACGAAAAAGTGGAGTACACATTTGGTTTAACTGCTTGTCAGTGAAGTTGATAACGATTTGTTACCGTCATAAATCAGAACAGTTTTTTACAAATATTATTTGCAAACTATCTTGAAAATTTTACTCTTTAATTCAGTTATCATCTCAGATTGTGTCTGTGTTCCGCAAGATTGGCCTTTGGCCCTTCTCACGGAATCTGATGAGTAACTTATAGTTAAGTTTGTACTTTTTTAGTTAAATGAAGTTTCTCAGAATTTTCCTTCTTTATTGGCTGTCTCGTTCGTAGTATGAACGCATATCGGAAAACGTATTTCTGAAGAATTCAGATGTCTTATTTCTTTGTGGAATGACTTACAGATCATATTTAAACTCCATGTACTGTAAACAAGTAATTAGGTTGATTTCAGTCATTGAAAAGGTACGGCTGTCTCCCTGTTGATTATACCAAAAGAATGTTTCAGACTGCTCATTGTACCCGTTTAACAATGTACTAAGTCCTTTTTGTGAATGTAATGTTTAGATGTTGGTTATTTCTAGGTTTAACTTTTGTTCCCAAGTAAAGACAGCTGCTTTAACAGTATGCTTCGCCTTAATACTAAGAATTGGCGAACTTAATGCTATTTTATCTCTTAACATTTCAGAAACAGAACAGCTTAAGAGGAATGCCATTGCTGGGGAAGTCGTTTGTGCAAATATGTTTGTCTTTATCTCAAAATTTGAATTGATTTGTTAACTCTGTTTAAGGACACGTATACTTACATCAACATAGGCCTACATGACTAATGAAACCTCAAGTGCAAGTATTACCAGAGGCACTGTTTTTAGAGGATGATATAACCCTGTTATGAGTATGACATTCAAAACCACCTTTAACAAAATTTTATTCTCGTTTCAAGTTCGAGTTGGGCTAAACTAATCACATTTTTTCCCAGAAAAAAATAGATTTCAAGTCGGAGATCTCTCCCGTAGGTTATAAACAAACATTTTTAATAGAATTAAAAACTATATGATTTTTAGTAGATGATAGATAAATAGATCGATAAATAGATACATAGGAAATTAAATGGAATGAATGAAAAACTTCGAAGACTGTTTAGTTTACATTTACTTAATATTTAATTCGTAGGCCAAAGGAGTTTTCCATTAAAATTCATTAAAATTAAATCAAAATTGAGTTTACATTAAAAATTACTTGAAAAATATTTAATTTCATCGTCGACATTTGAGACCACTTAAGATGTAATTTCTCTGTTTCCTTCGTCACTAATCACAAATTATCTGTAACGTAAAACATATTTTGTAATTATATATGTCAGTGATTGCTATTTTACTTCATTGTTATATCTAAAACATACTAGCTCATCTCGCTGGAGTTTATAGATATATAGGATTTAATTAATTTTCTATACATTTGCCATGCTTGATGAATAATTTTACAGTTTATAAGTGTTTCCTCTCTATTTTTTCTTCAATTTAGAATTATTTATGATTTAATCTAAATGTTACTGTATTAATTTGTACTTTTATACCGATCTAATACGAGCTAATACGATCTAATAAATTACGCCTCTTTGTTCGTGCTGTTCCAGGTTGTCCAAATATTGAACCATCGTTTATGCGATTTGCAAATAATATTAAAATACAAAGACGTAAAACTCATCGAACGATAAACAGTATCAAATGATAAGGGAAAATGAATAGAAAAGAAGGGGAAATGAATGGAATGGATTAAAGTAAATGAATAAATGGTACTTGTAGGTTATCTCCCCCCCCCCCCAACCAATTTTGAGAGAATATTTTCGTTAAAACTAACGAAAATATCACGACTTAACCTAACCAATTATCAAGGGCGTACAGTTGATCTATTATTAATTATAACATTGTTTGTTTCTGGAATAGTATTTACTATTTACTAATAGATCAACTGTACGCCCTTGATATTTTCGTTAGTTTTAACAAAAATATTGTCAAAATTGGTGTGTGGGGGTGGAGAGATAACCTACAAGTACCGAAGACATCGACAAAACGCAAAGTAAAAATACGTGTTCATTTTGGAAATTTTGATGCCTCAAATTTCTTAAACAGTAATGCTGTTCTTACCAGACTTATATTTGATGGGTTCTCACTTTCATTATTTGAATCCTCCCAAGGCTAAATTAAACTCTTGCAGGTACCCTTCACGTATCCAGGAACGGGGGACTCGTCACAGTAGAGTCCATCTCCACAACGTATAAACTTTCCACACGATTCTCCTAATCCCTTTAAAAAGGTGAAAAAAAACATTACATTTTCATTGCTAATTGAGACGTTTGATAATTCTGATTGAAACGGTTGATAATTTGACTGAAACGTTTGATAATTCTGATTGAAACGGTTGATAATTTGACTGAAACGTTTGATAATTCTGATTGAAACGGTTGATAATTTGATTGAAACGGTTGATAATTTGACTGAAACGTTTGATAATTCTGATTGAAACGTTTTTATAATTCTAATAATCTCTTGATATGATAACAGTAAAAAAGAATTCGTCCAAAACATATGTCTTCAAGAATTAAAACTACTGAAATCCTGGAGGTTTACTGTACAAAATACTTAAAGTGTATTTTAGTAAATTATAACCTTGGTTTTGCTTCTGTCCGAATTGTTCATTCCGACGAAGGTCAAGCTTAACACGCCACCTTAGCCCTACAGTTTAACGTCGAATCCGAACTACGACCCACCACGGGCGGTCATAAATTACAAAGTCCTCGCCCAGACTCGATCTCACGACCTCCCGATCAGCAACCCAGCGTCTTAATCACTAGGCTACCTAGGGTACCCATTTATCTACCAACAAATTTTTTTTATTGTGTGAAAGGATGAACAGCTGGGTTTTGCTGCGCGCTGCCTGCCGTCACCGAGTCTCTATCCCGGATCCGATGGATTCGTAGTCAGCGACGCTAACCACTACTCCACCGAGGGGCGTACGACAAACATTCTCTTCAGTTTTATATTTTATGTATTCAGTGTGGAAATAATTGCATGCACTATGGACTTACCGGTGCACAGGATGGGCAGCAACCACAGGGCTCACTAGAGAATCCAAATGGACATGATATCTTCCTACACATTCCTGGGAAGCAGGCTATGGCTGGGCAATTCACTTCAAATTCATATACTTTTCTAATTAAAGTCAATAAATGATAAGAAAGTTAATTTTACAACATAATATATACAGATATGGTGGTGGCCATACGTCACGCATCACCCCATCAATTTAAAAAAAATTGTTTTAACGTAAAAGTAAAATACCAAAATTACTGTAAATGGTAGAAAAGATGTATTTATAAACTACTCAAGCAGACAAAATATATTAATGAATTGCGGTCAGTATTTCGTACATTTACCCTTTTTTTTTCAGCACTTCGGCGATACGTCGTGGCATGGAATTTACCAGTATTTCGCAATACTCCGGCGTAATTTCTTGCCCCCACACCTTCTTTATGGCTTCAAGCAAATCATTCAATGATGTAGGATTGTGAAAGGTAACTTTTTTTTTTGACGGTTCGCCAGCAGTTCTCTATCGGGTTTAAATCGGGCGAGTTTCTCGGCCAAGGCCCGATCAGCTGAAAACCCGAATTTCAAGCCAATCAGACACGGCTTTGGTGCGGTGACATGGCACTCTGTCTTGTTGGAAAAAACGTTATGTGGCGCATCTCCATAAACAGCGGCAACTTCTCCTGCAGGATATTTAGGTTTTTCCAACGAGACGGAGCGCCATATCACCGCACCAAAGCCGTGTCTGACTGGCTCCGAAATTCGGGTTTCCAGCTGATCGGGCTTTGGCCGGGAAACTCGTCCGATTTAAACCCGATAGAGAACTGCTGGCGAACCGTCAAAAAAAAAAAGTTACCCGTCACAATCCTACATCATTGAATGATTTGCTTGAAGCCTTAAAGAAGGTGTGGTGGCAGGAAATTACGCCGGAGTATTGCGAAATACTGGTAAATTCCATGCCACGACGTATCGCCGAAGTGCTGGATAAAAAAGGGTAAATGTACGAAATACTGACAGCAATTCATTATTGAATAGTTTCTAACTACATCTTTTCTACTATTTATAGTAGTTTTGGTATTTTACTTTTACGTTAAAACAATTTTTTTTAAATAGATGGGGTGATGCGTGACTTATGGCCACCACTATGTGTATATATATATATATATATATATATATATATATACAGGCCCGGATTTAGCTATAGGCGAACTAGGCGATCGCCTAGGTTCTCGCGCCAAAGGGGCCTCGCTCAAGCCGTTTTGCGCCTTCTGTTCAAGTGATATTAATGATTTAGAACTCTATGAAGAACTTAAAGTACTTTGCAGGTTAACACCTAAGAAAACAGATCTCAGAAATTCCCTTGTTTATATAGTGCAAAAACAACTAAGTGAGATTTATCCTAATGTTTATGTTGCACTTCGAATAGTATTAACCATCCCAGTTACTGTTGCTTCGGCTGAAAGAAGTTTCTCGCGTCTCAAACTTATTAAAATATTTGCGTTCCACCATGTCTCAAGCGAGATTGCAATCATTAGCTATGTTATCAATAGAAAACGATATAACAAATTCATTAGATTATTCTCAATTAATTGAAGAGTTTAGCTCGAAGAAAAGTAGAAAAGCATTGCTGTAATATTCAAGGAGCATCTGAACCATATATTAAAGCATTAATATTTAGTCTGATAAGTCGATCGCTCACTATTATAAAAAATGAAATGTCAACATCTCTTATACATCACATATGAAAAACGTTTGGATACTATGGAAAGTCATTACCTATAATATTATATAAATCTTAGAAATCATTGTCTTATATTTTCGATACAAATCTTGATTCATATTAAAATTTATACTTATTTGTATGGTTTATTTATATTTCTTATACAATTTCCATGCGTGATTATTTTGGTTTGGTTTAATTTTTAAGTGCTGGCATAGTTCTGTCTATGCAGGATTCTAATATTGCTGGTATAGTACCGATAATTAAGTCCATATTTTCATATATATAGGCCTAGGGCCTCGCAATTTCTAGATCTGGCCCTGTATATATATATATATATTATATATATATATATATATAAAAGAACCTCAAATTTTCCTTTAGAAATAAAATTTGATTCCTCAATGGCACGTGGTAGTGACTTGTAAACTACAGCTTTCAAATGACCTCACAAAAAAAAATGTCCATCGGTGAGAGGTCCAGAGAAGGAATGAGGTCATTTTAAACAGGGTCAGCCGTCCAATCCACTTGTCACGCAATTCGTGGACATGTAAGACAAAGTCACGGCCGAGTACCATTGAAGAACTAAAAGGGAACATCCGAAAGGAGTGCGTGAACGTCATTACTATAGTGTTGCACCATGTTCGTAGAAAGAACTGACATGTCAACGGCTTTACGGCCTGTAGTTTGAACATTTACTGATTTACTATATACTTTAATTAGCACTTTAGTACTTTAATTAGTACTTTAGTACTTTAATTAGTATTTTAATCAGCAATCGTTATCAAGATTCGTTGCCTATTAAAATTTAGGCAAAAAAGTAAAGTCTTTATTTGTCCAATGCCTTTCTAACGACTTTTTTCTACGATAACCAAATTAGGTGCTTAATAATGATGTGCTATTAGTACCATTATTTTTCAAAGTCGGGATATTGTCGTACTGTACGACCCACAGTATCACCACTGTGGTAATCAATGATACCTGTTAATATTTCTTTTTGGAATAAGATACGCAACCAAAATTTTAAAACGAAATCGTATCTTACAAATAAGTTTTATCTTTCAAAGTTAATCAAAATTGTGCGTTTGAATGGATAACTATTTTTAAGAAACAGCGATACATAAATGTTAAATACAAAATTTAACTGGTTATCAGAAATCAGAAATTTGTTTTTTTCGTCATCAGTCTGAAGCTGGTTGGACAAAATGCATCTTTTATCTTTTCAGTTCAGGAAATGCAGTAATTCTTCAGTAGAAAAGTTACGTGTTCTTATATTAATAATAAGAAGTTGTTCCAATTACGTTTCAGTATAGGAAATCTAACCTGCAAATTCCAATAGGATTGCCATAACCTTTTCTTCCTGATTTTGACTTGTCACAAAAAAGACGATCCGCACACTTCCCAAAAATGCCATTTGGACCTCCGCAAATCTCCCCACTAGTCTGTAAAACAAAACAAACAAACAAATAAATAAATAAATAAATAAATAAATAATAATAATAATAATAATAATCTCAAGGGTAAATTCCTGCAGGTACCCTTCAAGTGCCCAGGACCAGCAGGAGTAAAGAATTCGCCACATCAACATCTATTTCCACAGCGGATTATACAGTCCACACTTTTCTTATATTCCCTCTAAAAAAGTGACAAAAAGACATGCTAATTGACGCCGACTGCGTGTGGCCTTAGTGGTCTTGCGACCACATTCCCACATAGAACCCGCACTGAACGCCCTATCTCTCGAATCTTCTGGCCGGCATTCATATCGATAATAATAATAATAATAATAATGGAGAAAAAGGATTAGATACTGTATATATATATATATATATATATATATATATTCACTCCCATATTATGAATTCTCTCTCTCTCTCTCTCTCTCTCTCTCTCTCTCTCTCTCAAATCTTTTTACCTTTAAACAAAATGTACAGCATTTGCAGTAGTCGGTTTCCTCACTGAAGCGATCGCACTGTCTAGTTTCCTTGCAAGGGGGACACACATCAGGACATAATTTCGGGACTACTTCGGCTCTGTGATAAAAAGGCAGGAAGAAAACATATAAAGTGTGATTATTTTAACTGCAGCGTCTGTATATATATATATATATATATATATATATATATATATATAGATATATGAGGAGATTGTAGATACCAATCGACAGGGCAGTACTCCGAGGGGAGACGTTAAGTAGGAGACAAGGAGTGCTAGAACTCCCATTTTTCCTGTCACTGCCTTCTTTAGCTGATCTTTTTCCGTGTCTCATCTACTCTCTGAGCAATCCAACACGCTCTCAAACACACGCTTCTCTCCCTATTCCTCACTACACATACATGCATCTTACACACTATCCAATCTTTTCAAAATTAACACCACCATAAACAGGACCTTCATTTTGGCTCTCTTCTTCTTCTTCTTCATCTATGGAGGGGGGGGGGGGGGGGGGTGAGCGGTCTTGCGGGCAATCGCTCTTGGCCCCTCCTTCCTTCATAAAAAAATATATATCATGTAGATTGGTTTGGCTGTAGATAAATTTGGAATTGTTTTTCATCATTTGAGGATTTCTTAAATTCTGTACTTTACAATCCTCGTACTTCTAAGCGTCATATTAGAACTATGCATCCCTAACTCATAAGAAGTAGCGTTTCCGTGGCTATTCACTCTGTTTACGGATGAACCATGAGAGAGAGAGAGAGAGAGAGAGAGAGAGAGAGGAGAGAGAGAGAGAGAGAGAGAGAGAGAGAAGAGATGAGAGACGAGAGTCCAACTACTAGAAAGAGGAATGAATCTGGTGGTGACTGGTATAGGTGGGGCCTGTCGAATCTCTTGTAGCTAGATAATGCTGTACTATTTGCAGAGAGTGTTATATGCAAGAGGGGTTGGTGAGAATTTTGTGGTGGTGTGAGATTGTTGAAAGTGAATGTAAAAGCAAGTTATTGGTTACGTAGAGTGAGGGAAATTCAGACTGTCATGTGATGGTGAATGGTGGGACACTAGAAGGGGTAGTCTTTTAAGTATCTGGAGTGTGTACTGAACAAAAGAGGGACGAATGCGGATAAAGTTAATAAAGTGATTCAAGGAAGAAAGATAGCAGGTACGCTGAAAAAGGTTGTGAGAAAGTCGAGATTGGCTCGAAGTGCTGCGAGATGTTTACATGAAGGGGTATGAGTATGAAACATTGGCTTGAGAGGAAAGGAAGTCAGAAGTATGATACTATATATATATATATATATATATATATATATATATATATAGCAAACAACCACAGGGAAAAAGGAAAAAGAAACACGAAATCCGAACGCTTTCGTGATATATTCACATCTTCACATCTTGTCCCTGAAGATGTGAATATATCACGAAAGCGCTCGGATTTCGTGTTTCTTTTTCCTTTTTCCCTGTGGTTGTTTGCTTATTAATAAGATCACGTATTATTCTGTGATTTTACTGCATATATATATATATATATATATATAGTACAAAAATAAAATAACCAACTGGCATTTCATCAGTAATATAAATTCAGTAAAATAATCAGTCTTTGATGAAATAAGATCCAAATTTTATATGTCAAGTGAGTCATAATAATTTGTTATTTAACCTTTTCTATAACAGAAAAGGTCATGTAAGGGAGGGGACCTACAACTTTACGTGAAATCCGAACTGCTGATCACTACATCATCTGAGCACAGAGGATGGTTCCCCAGCCAGCTACTAAACCGACCTAAGGTTGCTTAATCTTAAGAGAAACGGTGTTAAGACATGCCCATGACATAACTCATGTCATCTGAAGAATGGCTTTACAAATAAGGTGTGATTATGTCATAAAAATGTACTTGAACTTTATATTTTGATTTTCTGTTGTTGGTTTTGAAGTTACGAATTTGTATCTAGAAAATGTAGACGAACTTGTATCTATAAAATGTAGACGAACTTGTATCTACAAAATGTAGACGAACTTGTATCTACAAAATGTAGACGAACTTGTATCTATAAAGTGTATTATTTCCATAAAGTAAGCCAGTCTACAATAATGTTATACAAGAAGGATGTAGTTAAAATATTAGTGAAAAAGCAAATTTCTAAAACAGTGTTCAAAACCTAATCAAAAAATACATTGAAATTAATACCACTGATGACATGAACAGACCATAAGGGATATCGGAATCAGCTCTTGAATACCTAAGGGTTACATCACTAAGAGACAGATATAAATCCAGCAGGTGCCTGAAGTTCTGGAGGAAGGCATATGCTGGACTTAGTCTGTTTCTCAGTGATCCAATCTTAAGATGTTTAATAGTAAGCTCTGATAGGTTTAACTTCATGCTAAAGTGTCAGGTAGTCTCTGACTTCTTCGCATTACTGTAAATAATAATAAAAAATTAGATAGATAAATAAATAAGATAATTATAATAAGAGAGCTGTCCGTCTGTCTGTCTGTCTGTCCGTCACACTTCAGAAATTGTGAGAAAAAATTGTGAGAAAAAAATTCAGAAATTGTAAAAAAAATTCAGAAATTGTATTACGGGCGGCAATGTGAAGCTCAAGATTTTCATGACTGTGTTCTTTTCTGTAGTTTAGCAATGGGGGAAGGGTGGGGGTGGGGTAATGGGGATGGGTGTGGTAATGGGGAGGGGTGGGGGTAATGGGGGAGGGGTTAGCCCCCAAGTTGTATGAATGGGGGTGAGGAGGTTTTGGGAGATACCAGATTCAGAAATGTTGACACAATGTGAAGCTCAAAATTTTCACGGCTGGGTTCTTTTTTTGTAGTTTAGCCTGTCTAACCGTCAGCGAAGCGGCGGGAACTGTACTAGTAATAGATAATTAGATAAATAAATCAGTAAATTAGAAATGAAAGGAGTAAATTACCTCGCAACGGCGACGACACAACAAACCACCAAACCGAGAAACCAGAGTGAGCACTTCATGATGTAGTTTCAGTGAAAATGGTGAGACGAATGTCGGTGTTACGGCGTGTTCACGATGCGCGACTGTCACTTCGAATACTCATGTATTTCGAAGCGTCAGGTGCATCAGTATCGATAGATATTTGGATTTTCCGCTTGCATATTTGATAACCTTGAAACATCCGCTGAAAATCTTTTCTCTCTCTCTCCTCTCTCTCTCTCTCTCTATATATATATTATATATATATATATATGTAGTTATATCGCTAAAACTTACGTTCGCTCCTATTTGGCGTTAGCTTTAGTACCACTTTTCTCCTACACAGAAAATAGCTACTACTTTGTTGTAGGAAATGTGTTTTAGGGTTCAATTTATGTTAGGTTAGGTTAACTTAAGTTAGATTAACCTAACATAACCTAAAATAAAATAAAACAAAAATTGGGTGTGTAAAGTCCTGAGGTACTATGAAGTAGTAGTAATTTGATTTCGAATTTTTTAATTAAAATCCTAACGTGAATGAAATTCGAAAAAAATAATAATTATACACGACAAAAAAGCGCATTCCATAAACTTTTTAATGGAAGGAACCATACCTTAACGCAAACGTAAAGAGTAAATGTAACTTCAATGACCACCAACGAAAATGTAGGAGGAATTTGGCGATTTAGGAATACGTATATATATATATATATATATATGGTGATAGGACTGTACGACGTCATTTTCTCATTCATTTAGAGTCGGTAAATACTTTTAAGTTAATTTTTTTTTTTTTAAGATTACAAATTCAACTGACCTTTTTCCTGACTTGTACTGCAAAACTTTTTATGTATAAATCAAAGCTGTAACTCTCTTGTTTGAAAATGCAGTTATTTACTTACTTTGAAACCTTTTCGTTTTCCTGATTTTGCAAATCAAGAAAACGTATCTCTTTTACATAAATTTTTAGGTCATGTTTTTCTTCAAAGTTTCTCTTCAAAGTTTACATAACAAAACTAAGGTTAGAAAATTTACTAACTTTAGTAATATTTTGCAAAATAATGGAAAGCAGAATGCTAATAATTATTTGAGGCCCTCCGAGGAAGAAGTGGCTAAGCGACAAAAGTAAAAATAAACCTCTAGAAAACGCAGTTAAAGTTATGCCAAATTTAAGAATGGAATAACTTTTGAACTTTTTAATATATTCCGTTGAGATTTCTTCAAAAGTTCAAAAGTTATGACAACTTTAAAATTGGTATAACTTTATAAAGCGTTCTCTAGCGTTTTTTACTTTTGTCGTTTAGCCACTTCATCCTAGGAGGGCCTCATTTGAATAACCATTTCTTTCGTTCTTTTCCTCCTTCATCGATATTTATATTTTACATTGAAAATTTAAAAGGCAAATGTTAACTTGCAGTTAACTGCAGTTAACTCGCAATGGAAACTTGTGCCCTATAGTCGATACCAAAAATGCTAATCTTTATCGTAATTAATTAATCTAATTGAAACTTCTTTTTCTATTCTAAAATAAACTCTCTCTCTTCAAAGTGATTTCTTCTTTCTTACTTCGTTTAACTGTTTCAGAAAAAAGGTGCTGAAACACTTTCGTACACCACTGTCATTCCGCGGCGTCAATTGTACCGGTGCTTGCAAAAAACTTCATTTTTTTTCTACGTGAAGGTCAAAATATGATGATAAAACCTCACTCTAATAGACAGAGTTTATTTCCACAACAGTTTCGATGCCCACTGGCATCCTCTTCGGGTGATACAGAAAAACGTTTTTCTGTACCCACCCGAAGAGGATGCCAGTGGGCATCGAACTGTTGTGGAAATAAACTCTGTCTATTAGCGTACCGTGCTTATTATCGTTCAGATTTAAGGCGCATTACTTCAGTCGAGGGGAGGTTTTTTATTCTATAACTGAGATCCGATCATGAATTTCAATCATTTTGTTCCCACAGACGCAAAATATCCACTTCTTATCCACGAAAATCCGTTTACAGGCGAAGAAATGAGAAGTCGAGGAAAGAGGATGAAGGCGCGACTCGTTGATAGACAAATAGATAAAATAATATAGAAAATAAATGAAACTTTCGTAAATATTTATTTGTTATTAGATTATAAAATATTTGTTATTATCATTAATTAAATATATATCATTTAGTTAAAAGTTAACAGCATAAACCTTTTCTTAAAATTCTGTTACTGTAAATGAAGAATTTCAGTAAAAAAATTCTTCAATACAATTTTAAAATCATGTGTATACGGTTTCATAGTGTGTGTATATATATTATAATATATATATATATATATATATATATAATAATCAGAAAAAATACACAGTAAAATAACCAAGTCTGGACACGACATAAAAGTAGTTATAATATAATATATATATATATATATATTATATATATATTATATATATAAACTGCAAACAAACAGTATAATTAATATAAAGAACGACGCTTGTGTAGAAGAGCGTTCCGCACAAGATGAGGAGGGAGAACGAGCAAATGAAAAATTTGCTCGTTCTCCCTCCTCATCTTGTGCGGAACGCTCTTCTACACAAGCGACGTTCTTTATATTAATTATACTGTGTTGTTTGCAGTTAAAATGTATATATGTAAGGCATGCGAAGGTGCCCCTCAGGGCATTTGATTCCGCTCGTATGTAGGAGAATTACAAGTACTGACTAATCGGGGTCCTTGGTGCTGCAGTGGTTAGCATATCCGACCAGCAATTGGATGATCCCGGGTTCGATTCCTGGGAGGTACCTCGTTTTTCATTTGCTCGTTCTCCCTTCTCATCTTGTGCGGACGCTCTTCTACACAAGCGTCGTTCTTTACATTATATATATATACTGTGTATATATATATATATATATATATATATATATATATATATCATCATTATTATTATATTAGCATTTCTTATCTTTAAAGAAGGCTTTCCAGTCTATTGTTTCCATATTGAATGTTTTCCCAATTTATCGGCTTGGAGTTGATATTAAAATTCTCGAATTTGCTTCTTTCTGGAGTGTGTTATTTTCTTCTTTCTTGTATTCATATTGATGGCGGATGTTTTTTCTTTTGTTCTGTTTATTTCTTGCGTTATCATAAATTCATCTGCTAGAGCCAACAGCGTTTTCGCTTCAATTGCCTTAAGTTATACATCTATTTCTTCCTATTATTTTATATTTATAAATGGGAAATTAAAATATCTGCAAAGAATAATATCTACTTATATAGCAAGAAATATAAGTAGCGAGAAAACCGTTTAATTTCGACAAACAAGCGATGAAAACACATTTACAGAAAAAAAATTTTGTAAACACGTGAACTAGGCTTCTCGAATATTCCATCATGCCAATCTCGAGCTGTCCAGAAGACAGGGTGACCAAATCACTGATATATATATATATATATATATATATATATGCGGGTTGCTTCTAAAAAGCTTCAATTTAATATTCAAGAGAAATCCAATGACAAGGAGGAATGTAAATGCCATGAAAAGTCTTCTTTAATGCAACGTTTCAAGCAATATGCTCATCTTCAGGCTAAATAATAATATAAAATTAAAATCAATAAACAATTAAAACAAGACAAAACAGTTTCTATAAGACCAATTCTTAAAAACAAAAATTTAAAAGAATAAAAAGGTTAAATTCAAAGTTATTAAATTTACATATAAAATTACAAGAAATTTAAAAAGCTATTTTTAAATTACATATAGTAATTTGAAATTAATACAATGGAATAACACTACTAACCCTTCATTGCTGGTTCCGAGGCACAAGTAATTTTAAAACAAAACATATGGAACATACTATGGGTTGGGTGGTTGGAGAGTTATAAATTGGGAAGGGGGAATTATAAAAAATTTAAAGGGACAGCTGAGGAATCAACATTTAGAGAAGGGGTCAATGTTTTTATATAAAGAGATTCCAAATTCTAAGTGAGTTGGAACAAGAGTTATACCCGAGAATTTTAAAATTATCTAAAGTGACATCAGTTTTACATTTAATACTATGTTCTCGATACTAGAGGCTTCTTTTTTATTTAAAATTTTACCTGTTCGGCAACTTATTCCCATATGCGAATAAAATCTAGCCCTGAGAGAGCGCACGGTGCTGCCAATATAAGTACCAAGGAGACACCTTGGGCAAGTAAATAAATATACAACACCGCTACGCAACGAATCAGAAGTTCGATCCTTCGCTGAGAAAAAGCTACCTAAAGACGTTTTATTAATAAATATAATGTGAAAATCAGTATGATAAAAATTTTTTTTAACAACTTCGTAAATTTAAGTTTAAATTCTTTATTCATGGGACCCATTTCAGGTACCAAGAAATATTTTACATCTTTAGGCACTGAAATACAGGGAAGTTGAGGGCTATAAACATTATTTAAGAAAGATCTTGTTAGTTTATCTACATATTGAACAGGAAAACTATTATTGGTAAATATAATCTTAAATTATTAAATTCATCGTTAAGTAAGGTAAAACTAGAAGTCAAATTATTCCTCTGAACAAGAGTGTTTTAATGCACGACATCTTATAGTTAAAATCAGTAAAACTAAAAAAATTCATGCCCAAACCGTAAAAGTGGGTTTCCTGTAAACTGATGTAGTAATAGAATCCCCTTTTTTCGAAATTAAAAGATCTAAAAAGGGAAGGGAGCCATTTTCCTCAGTTTCCATTGTATAAGTTATATTGGGGTGCAGAGAATTAAAGAAATTAAAAAATTGTTGCGCTTGTACAGCATTATCAAAGACAGCTATCGAGTCATCAACGAAGCGTCGGTAAAAATTGGTTTACAATGGGTGGGAGATTGTCTAAAAATTATATTTTCTAAATGAGTCATAAAAAAATCAGCTGATAAAGGTCCGACGGGTGATCCCATCCCAACACCATCAATTTGTTGGTAAACCTTATTATTGAAAGTAAAATAACATTGCTTAAAAACCAGTTCTAAAAGTTCCTTAAAATAAGACCATGAAAAACCATGAAAACTATCAACAGAGCTAAAAACCCTATCTAAAATAATGGCAATAGTTTCTGATACAGGTACGTTCGTGAAAAGCGACTTTACATCAAAACTGACAAAAAACGTTTTTGAACTGAAATTCCCCCTTCCCAATTTATAACTCTCCAACCACCCAACCCATAGTATGTTCCATGTGTTTTGTTTTAAAATTACTTGTGCCTCGGAACCAGCAATGAAGGGTTAGTAGTGTTATTCCATTGTATTAATTTCAAATTTACTATATGTAATTTAAAAATAGCTTTTTAAATTTCTTGTAATTTTATATGTAAATTTTAATAACTTTGAATTTAACCTTCTTTTAGTCTTTTTAAATTTTGTTTTTAAGAATTGGTCTCATAGAACTGTTTTGTCTTGTTTTAATTGTTTATTGATTTTAATTTCATATTATTATTATTTAGCCTGAAGATGAGCATATTGCTCGAAACGTTGCATTAAAGAAGACTTTTCATGGCATTTACATTCCTCCTTGTCATTGGATTTCTCTTGAATATTATATATATATATATATATATATATATATATATGAAAATTATTTCACGAAAGTAAACGTGAAAAATATTTATGATGAATAAAACCACGAAGGAAAGGAAACACAAAATGGTGCTCAAGCGCTTTCGTCTAATGACATCCTCAGGAACACTGAAGTACATAAAAAGGTTAAGCCTATATTAGGTTACAGAAAGAAAAAAAGGAAAAATAAATAACATACATACACACACACACACATATATATATATATATATATATATATATTATACATATCTATATATACAAATACATACATACATACATACATACATATATATACAATAAACAGAGAAGTAAAAATAAAAAATTAAAATTAAAACCTTAAAGGATTACCAGTGAGGCGTACAGATTTGTAAGGAAAAATATCGATTTTTAGCACAAGATCAAATGGATTATAAAATACAAATTTATACTGGAACTCTGCCCGGGTTTTAACACACTGCTGCCTATGGTCAGGTTTCGATATATATAAAAAAAAAAAAAATGCAAATTAAAAGTTAATCGATTTTTAGCACAAGATCAAATCGATTATAAAAATACAATTTATACTGGAACTCTGCCCGGGTTCTAACACACTGCTGCCTATGGTCAGGTTTCGATATATATAAAAAAATAAAATGCAAATTAAAAGTTAATAAAGTAGAAGATAAGTTTACCAAAGATTTAATGTTTTACCCTTCTTATCTAAATCTGTTTTAAAGGAATTCAAAATAACAGGATCGACTTGAAAAAGACCTTTGCTTATGTTGAAGTTATTTGAAAGTTGGATAATGGCAGACTCAAGAATATTTCTATTAACAATGTTGCTTGAATGGAATAAAACTGAAGCATTATTCCAATCAATACAGTGGGCTAACTCTGACAAATGGACAAAAAGGGCACTGGACAACTGTCCTGTTCTAACGGAATATTGATGCTGTTTTATACGTGTGTGCAAATCCTTTCCCGTCTGACCTATGTAAAAGGAATCACATTGTACTTAAACTTTTGGATATTAATGTAGTATTTTCATATAACAATATTGTGAAAATATCATAGTAAAAAATAGCCCTACCAATAATTCAGGCATTATCTATAAAATTGGTTGTAAACAATGTGATTCCTTTTACATAGGTCAGACGGGAAAGGATTTGCACACACGTATAAAACAGCATCAATATTCCGTTAGAACAGGACAGTTGTCCAGTGCCCTTTTTGTCCATTTGTCAGAGTTAGCCCACTGTATTGATTGGAATAATGCTTCAGTTTTATTCCATTCAAGCAACATTGTTAATAGAAATATTCTTGAGTCTGCCATTATCCAACTTTCAAATAACTTCAACATAAGCAAAGGTCTTTTCAACTCGATCCTGTTATTTTGAATTCCTTTAAAACAGATTTAGATAAGAAGGGTAAAACATTAAATCTTTGGTAAACTTATCTTCTACTTTATTAACTTTTAATTTGCATTTTATTTTTTTATATATCGAAACCTGACCATAGGCAGCAGTGTGTTAAAACCCGGGCAGAGTTCCAGTATAAATTTGTATTTTTATAATCCATTTGATCTTGTGCTAAAAATCGATTAACTTTTAATTTGCATTTTATTTTTTTTTTATATATATCGAAACCTGACCATAGGCAGCAGTGTGTTAAAACCCGGGCAGAGTTCCAGTATAAATTTGTATTTTTATAATCCATTTGATCTTGTGCTAAAAATCGATATTTTTCCTTACAAATCTGTACGCCTCACTGGTAATCCTTTAAGGTTTTAATTTTTAATTTTTTATTTTTACTTCTCTGTTTATTGTATATATATGTATGTATGTATGTATGTATGTATTTGTATATATAGATATGTATGTGTGTATATATATATATATATATATATATATGTGTGTGTGTGTGTGTATGTATGTTATTTATTTTTCCTTTTTTTCTTTCTGTAACCTATATATAGGCTTAACCTTTTTATGTACTTCAGTGTTCCTGAGGATGTCATTAGACGAAAGCGCTTGAGCACCATTTTGTGTTTCCTTTCCTTCGTGGTTTTATTCATCATATATTATATATATATATATATATATATATATATATAAGTGATTTGGTCACCCTGTCTTCTGGACAGCTCGAGATTGGCATGATGGAATATTCGAGAAGCCTAGTTCACGTGTTTACGAAAAAAAAATTCTGTAAATGTGTGTTCATCGCTTGTTTGTCGAAATTAAACGGTTTTCTCGCTACTTATATTTCTTGCTATAGCGGTCGTTTTGTAGCCAGGGTAAGAGACAGCTGGCTAAAGATATGAACATTTCAACGCGCATCTGTTGACAATGTATTTTCAAAGTTAAATCCTAAAAAAGAACTAATGAGGAAAGTAAAACCATTACACTTTGAGAATTAACCTTGAACTAAATTAATTGCCAATAAAACCTTGAAATAAATAACTTCTCCGAATGAATCTGGCAAGCAAAACTTTCAGCCATTTTTATATATCGTTCAAAATGCTCGAAAAACTGGTCGAGAAAATTCAATATGGATTAAACAAATCATTCATCATTTTTCTTATTTAAAAGTCGTATTTTACTTTACGAAAATGACTTTCATGAAGGCGAAACTTAAAAAAAATACAACCATAAAAAATACGTGAATATATTATTCTCTGAATAATTAAAATTTACGACAGTATCACGATATCTGATCATATGTGAAGGACTTTTTTACCTCCAGTAACTTATTCCATATTAAGAAATTTCGAAAAAAAAGGAGGTTTAATAAAGCGAAGTGAATTGACGTTCAATAACCGTTGCATTCTCATTAATCTTTTCATAAAGTTTGGCTTTTCTTCGTTTATCTCAGTTGATTTGCAGAATTTATGAGTTTTTCTCAATATACAGGGTGGGCGGAAAGTAGCTCCCTATTTTGGATTGGTAAAAAAATATGTATATTATCCATTTATTTCAGAAGAAATAATATGAAAAGGTAGGCATGCATGGTAGGTTTCTCTAAAATTCAATGTGGGCTCCAACTCTTTCCACCAGCTTCTGGAGCCGCCCAGGAATGGCGTCCACTGACTTTAGCAGGAACTCCGGCGGGATGGAGGACATGACTTCCCGAATTCGGTCCTCCAGTTCTTCCAATGTCCTCGGTTTGGTGCGGTAGACTTCTTCCTTTACCCACCCCCAAAGAAAGAAGTCGCACGGTTACCGCTGAAAAACGGCAGAATCGGTTCAGTGTAACGGTGTGGTGTGGTATGACCTCAGATCAGGTTGTGGGCCCGTTCCTTCTGCGCAACACCATGAATGCTGAGCGGTACCTTGCTATGTTGCGAAACGAGGTCTGGCCGGTTGTCAGCACATGGGAGAACATCGACGATCTGATATTTATGCAAGATGGCGCCCCTCCGCACTTAGCTCTTGTTGTCCGTGAGTGGCTGGATGCCCACTTCCCTGGGCGTTGGATGGGTCGTCGTGGTCCACATCAATGGCCAGCCAGGAGCCCCGACTTGACACCGTGCGACTTCTTTCTTTGGGGGTGGGTAAAGGAAGAAGTCTACCGCACCAAACCGAGGACATTGGAAGAACTGGAGGACCGAATTCGGGAAGTCATGTCCTCCATCCCGCCGGAGTTCCTGCTAAAGTCAGTGGACGCCATTCCTGGGCGGCTCCAGAAGCTGGTGGAAAGAGTTGGAGCCCACATTGAATTTTAGAGAAAACCTACCATGTATCCCTACCTTTTCATATTATTTCTTCTGAAATAAATGGATAATATACGTATTTTTTTACCAATCCAAAATAGGGAGCTACTTTCCGCCCACCCTGTATATATATATATATCTATATGAAGGGGATGATGATGAGGATGAGCGTGATGTCTGTCTGTCTGTCTGTTTGTTCTATGTTCGTTTGTACATCCCTAAATGGTAATCCGCACCAAATTTAGTATACACATTAAGGGAAAACTAGGGAAGGTTTCAGTAACACACTCGCCCCTCCTAGTCCCTCTCCCACTATGATGTGTTTCGAGGGGCTTTGGAGCCGGCATTCTAGTATATACACACTAGGGCGGAGTGAAAAACTCATTTTTCGAATTTTCAAATTGGCTAGTGTGGAAAGTATGTGGAGTAGTGAGGAAATAAGCTGGTATAAATTTAAAATCATAACATTAATATCTTCAGGTGCCACAATGACCTTCAATATTGAAAAAATTGAAAAAAGCAGATTTTAACCAATAATTACAGAAGAGTCCACGATGCACAATAGACAAGAATTTATTCACACTTGTATAAAAATAGCTCAGTCAACCTTTAAAAAAGTTTCTATTCTCTAAAAACAGTTTTCTATAGTCAGCTCACTCAGCTGTCACGTGAGTACCTCGGTTCAGTGTAGCTGTCGCTCTCGTAGCAGGTGGGTGTTCTGTTGTTGGCGTTACTCAGATAGTCTAAACTATATTTCTTATATATTTTGCATTTCTGTATTGTGTTGCCCTAAGTTTGCCATGTACTATTAACTGAAATTAACGTATAATTGATATTAGCTCTTTCTTTTCAGATTTGTATACTTTCAAAATGTCTCGAGTTTGTGCAAAATCAACCAGGGCTTCAACTGAGTGCCCCATGTTTGGTATGGGGGAAGATTTGTGGCACAGGAATCTTCCTACATACGAAGGAGTTTTTAAATATTACTTGTTTGTAAGAAACGATTTGAAACAGAATACTAATAAAGATCCTTCAATATCTCAAATATTAGAACAAGTTGTTGATAAATTGAAAACAATTTGGGAAAGTGCTTCCGTCCCAATTCTGTCAGACAGGCGAATTGAAACAATGTTCAGAAGCTACCACGAAAAGTATCGTGTCATTATGAAGCCATACCAAAGCAGAAAAAATTCTGAAGCTTACAAAGCAAAGATTGATATGTTCAAAAAAGAAGCACACACGAAACTTTTTGACATTGCAGCGTGCAAGTGCAAAGTACTAACACAATGTTCTTGTCCCAAATAAAAAACGGTTCCAAAGGAAGAAGTGACGTTCCTCTTAGATCAAAGGAGTGAAAGAAAACTGATTTTGATAGAGTAGATATTACACTCTCAAAGAAAAAAGCATCTACGTTGCTAAGAAAGCAAAAAGAAGCTGTGAGGCTCACCAAAGAATCTTCACAGGAGAAATTGCAGGATACAAATGTTGAATTATCATCATCGACATCAAATAGTGAAAGTGAATCTGGCGAAATATCAGACGATACATTTCCAGAGCCAGTTAGCTCGAAGAGAAAGCTCGAACAACCTGAAGAACAATTATTCAAGAAAAGGAAAACTACAAATCTACCTTCAGTGGCTACTGCTCGTGACAGGACTGCAGTTTCAGATCGAGCTGCAGCATTCATTGTTAGGTCAGTATTGCAAGATATTGGAGAAGTTTCTATTGACAATACATCTGAAGTAGTGGATAGGAGTAAAATCAGAAGAGAAAGACAAAAGAAGAAATCAGAAATTATGAAAGATCAAAATCAGGTCCCAATCAGAGGAATCTATTTTGATGGTCGAAAATTCTACACTCTTCCAAGAAAAAAAAGAGTCCAAAGTATATCAGAAGAAGGTAACAGAAGAACATATCACTTTAGTGAGAGAACCTGGTTCAGATTATTTGGGCCATTATTCTGTGAATTCTGGATCAGCTGAAGAAATATGTAAAGGAATGTTTGAGTATATTGGAAATAATGACATGAACCTGGAAAACCTTGTTGCCATTGGATGCGATGGTGCAGCAGTCAACACTGGAGAAAAGGGAGGCGTTATAAGGCTTATAGAATTGAAGCTGAAGAAGCCAGTTCAACATTTAGTGTGCCAGCTCCATGCCAATGAATTTCCATTACGCCATTTAGTTGCAAAGCTGGATGGAAAAACATCTGGCCCCCGCGGATTCACCGGTCCTATTGGCAGGGAATTAGAGAACTGTGAGAGTCTTCCTATTGTCGAGTTTGAAAGGATTGATGCTGAGGAACCAACTGTAGACTGTGAAGATCTTAGCACCGACCAAAAATCTAATTGATATTCATCAGGCCATAACAAAGGGATATTGCTCTCCAGATCTTGCTCATCGTAGTCCAGGCAAAATGGCACATTCACGATGGCTGACTACAGCAAATCGTTTGCTTCGTCTATACGTTTCAACTGTAAGTCCATCTGAGAACCTCATGAACATTGCTTCTTTTATAATGAAGGTCTACATCCCAATGTGGTTTTCTATTAATCAAAGTACGTCTTTTGTCAATGGCTCAAAACATGTTTTCAAAACTATTGAACTAACAAGAACACTGAATGACGAAGTAAAGGATATTGTAAACCCTGTCATACAAAGAAATGCATTTTTTGCAAATCCAGAAAATATTCTAGCATCAATGATTCATGATGACCGCAGCGCCATAAGAGAATTAGCGTGGAGGCGAATAAAGAAAGCAAGGCAAACAAACAAGGAAAAAGTTGTGAGGCGTTTCACAGTACCTGTTATTCAATTTGAAGCTACTGATTATACTGATTTAATTAATTGGCAAAAATGCATTGTCACTGAACCACCTGTGACAAGACACCTGACAGAAAATGAGATTGAAGAATTCATAGAAAACAAGAGTACCCCTCCATTCGAGAAATTCCATTGTCATACACAAGTAGTAGAAAGAATGGTAAAATTAGTGACTGAAGCATCATCAAAAGTATTTGGATTGAACGCGCGAGATGGTTTCATAAGATCAACACTTCAGTCACGTAAAAAAATGCCATCATTCGAAAGTAAAGCTGAATATAAAGTTTAAATAAAACGTTAATAGAAAAAAACATGCGCAAGGATGGGTGGTTGGGAGGGCATGGGTGGAGCTCGACACGCAGCCACCTCCTCGTGGTGAGTTCTGGATTATTTAGATCATTAATCAAAAGAACATTGATCTAAATAAACTAAGAGCTGCGTAATTCAGTAACTATTTTGGTAATTGGAACACTTAATATATAATAATAACAAGTAAGTTTCAGTTATTGTACTAATGCAGAATATAAGAAATCATTATATTTCACTTTTTTCGACGGCTTTGTGGCACCTGAAGATATAATTTCGCAGGACTAATATTTATGCACAGTCATTATCTATAGCACCCACATATGTTCCGCACTAGCCATATTTGAATTTCGAAAACAAGTTTAAAAACCTCATTTTCGATCCGCCCTAATACACACCATCATCTATATACTCGTGTGTATATATATATTATATATATAATTATATACACGTCTATATGAATGAAAAAGTCTATCAACACATTTGACCGTTGTTTATGCTTTGAAAGTGTGACCAATTTAAATAAACCAACGTATTCTTATTTTGTTTAATGATTTTGAAGAACCGTAGTACGTTTTATCTAACCGATCTCCAGAATCTTGCGGGTTAGGTTAAATTTGCTAAGGTTAGGTTGGGTCACAGTGAGTTCAATTGTTACATTCGTTTAGGTTACAGTAGGTTAGTACGGCATTCGATGACTCAACTGAATTCGATCGGATGGGTAAAACATTGCTCAAACTACGCTCTCTAGATCATCGTCTAGATTATTACTGACTATCATATCGGAAGACCTCAGTGTCTTCACTCGCTAAGCCACGGGCGCTGGTATTCATACACCTTCGTCATGAAAGATGTGCCACAACAAAGGCACGGGAATTAAACTTATAAACAATAGTAGTATACATGCAAAAATTTCAACAGCCATGTAGACGGGTGATAACATCACGCGGAGGGACCCCGCCCCCCAAGTCCGTTAACCTAAACTAACCTAACATAAGGTTAGGTTAAGGAAGACCACATCCTTTGATGTATTTGAGGATGGCGTAGCCACTGGAGTGCAGGAGTCCCAAGACCGACATTTGGAACCCTACGGGGTTAACTGGAAAGGGCGGGTGTGTTACTAAAACCTTCCCTTGTATACTATATGTGTATACTAAATTTGGTGCAAATTACCCTAGACATTTAGGTGTGTTTAAAAAACAGACAGACATTATCATCATTATCATCATCCTGATGTCTGTCTGCTCTCTCTCTCTCTCTCTCTCTCTCTCTCTCTCTCTCTCTCTCTAAATAATATAAAGTAAAAAACAGAAGAGAATGATGGTGATAAAAACAAATAAACAAAAACAAGGTGATCTGACTCAGAAGAACGTCAGAGTTTCAAGATCATGTTCTTTTTTTTCTTTACATAGATGCGAGGATTCGAATCCCAAAGCCTAATTGCCTACAGGAAGACATTTCAAAATAACTACCAATAGATAACAGTTCGCAAGATATGAGAGAGAGACAAAGAGAAAATCTCTCTCTCTCTCTCTCTCTACCGCAATGAAACCAACTGTCACCATCGTTTTCACACTCAAATAGCTTGTTTGTTTTTCTGTTTAATGTGCTTCAACCCTGCTGGATCATTGACACCATTTTTTTTTTCTTGTCTCCCCGAAGGAATCGTGACGAGAATAAAAAATAAAAACGTGAGGAATAATAATAATGATAATAATAATAATAATTATGATAATTTAGAGAAAAAACAATTGCTTTTTAATAAATATTTTCTTTTAGGAAAAAACAGAAAAACAAACTTATTAAATTAGATTTTAAGTAAAATAGTTTTTCTTTTTTAAGAGTAACTAATATGATAATAAAAACCCACTCTAATAGACAGAGTTTATTTCCACAACAGTTTCGATGCCCCACTGGCATCCTCTTCGGGTGGATACAGAAAAACGAATGTATTTTTCTGTATCCACCCGAAGAGGATGCCAGTGGGGTATCGAAACTGTTGTGGAAATAAATTCTGTCTATTAGAGTGGGTTTTTATTATCATATTTTGACCTTCACGTAGAAAAAAGTGAAGTTTTTTGCATTTAAGAGTAACTAAATTATATTTAGTAATTTCGATCAAAAATATTTATAGGTAATAAAGTTTTCAGATATTTATGCAATTAAGATTTAATTAAATATTTACTTTTAAATGTCTATTTATTTATTTCATTTATTATATATTTATTTATTATATATTTAACTTTTGTTGTACGAAATAATAATAATAATTATTAAACGAGTGTTTATCATTGGAAAAAAAAAATAGGATCACCTGAAGATCAGGGCCCCCCTGTATTCTTGTTTGTTGCTTTATAGTACCAAATATAATAATAAATTAAATTGAATGCCCGGTTAGGTCAACTGTACGCCCTTGACGATTGGTTAAGTCGTGATATTTTCGTTAGTTTTAACGAAGATATCATTTGGTAATTGAGGCTAGGGGCCCTGATCTTCAGGTGATCCAAAAAATAATATATCTTTCAAAATATTGTTTTACAAATTCTGTTTCTAAGGTACAGGGTGTGCATAAAGTAATGAGGCAAAAAGTGAAGAGGCAAAATCCGATTTGAATTACATTAACACGAGTGAACATGAACTATTTAATATTTATTACATGTACTTTATAATAACTGTATATTCCATAGTAAGGTCTATAAGAGGTGTTGAAAAGGTTTTCACGAGTTAAAAAACAAGTTGAAACTAGTTTAAACCAGTTCAAATCGGATTTATCTGCTGCTTCACTCGTGCAACTTTATGCGCACCATGATATGCTATTGACATGATATCGTTCATTTATTTTTAGTACGTAATAAATAGGGTTTAACTCATGTCTTTTATACATTTTTGTGAATATTACCAAACGAAAATATGTAGAGAAAGTTGAATTTTCTCTTATCTCTCGCTCCCAATTTCTCTCTTTGTCCTTTCATCCCGAACCCGATATCTATAATATTCCTGACGAACCAAAAAGTGTGTTTTTCTTCACTCGTGAGGCAACGTAACATCATTTAATAAATTGCTACATTAATATAAATTTGTTTATATTGTTCGATTAGAAACGTTTCAGTCCATTTTTAAACTAGGAGAGGAAAATCTATCATAAATCAAGATGGTGAAAAGCATTTTCATTCGTCTGTGTATATATACACGGTGAACCAAAAGTAGGTGGACAGTAGGTTGAATACGGTTTGTGTTATATTATATTATAACTATGGTGTTCATTATAACTATGGTGTTTGTGTTATATTATATTAAATATTATAACTAAATTTATTTAAATTTTATTTTGTATTATAGTATACAAAAAAATTAAATATGTATTCTCAAAATAAACGTTATCATTTACTGTCCATAAGGGCATGTCCAACCCTAAATCAATAGCCGTTTGGATAAAAAATTTACACACTATCCAACTCAGAACAACTAATTACCATATATATATATATATATATATATATATATATAAATAACTTGGTTGAATGGTTTGTTCTTAGGGAAGCGCAGCTTAGCGAGGAATAGGAGGACGAAAAGATGGTACATGTTTATTAACAGACGTTTCGGAAAAATTCAATTTCCATCATCAGTGCTAAAAATTTAAAAAAAAAGTAAAAATAAATAAGTATAATAAATAGAAACGAACAACAAATTAAAATGGCGCAACAATTAGCGAGAATCAAAAGCAAGTTACAATGTGTATTAAATTAAAAGATTAAAAGTTAAATGATATAAGGTATAAAAGTATAGATAATAAGTAAAATATAAAAAGGTTTAGGTGGAACGGAATTGTAAAGTTTCTTACCAGATTGTAATGAGACTAATTATACAGAAGATTGGGAATGGTTGCCTGTTGAAAGAATTCCATTGGGACGATGGAGCCGTGCGGAGTGATGGTGGATTTCTTTAGAAAGTTTATTTGGCAATGTTTAAATTGAAAGCGGAACTGTAATCGTTGAGGGTTGGCTGGATACTGAGGATGTAAAGGGACTCAAGTATGCGGAGGTCGATTAGTTGGATGGCTGAGTTAATGATTTTGAAATTGGAGGAAAGTAACGGGTGGTTGTGGAGGTGGCAGTGATCCCTTATTGCAGATTTGGGGGGTTTGTTCAAGGGCTGTGAAGTTCTTGTAGAAATCTCACGATGCTCGTCCACTCTTGTTTGATATTGGCGGATGGTACTGCCAATATAGTTCGCTTTGCAGCGAACACAATTAAAAGCGTAGATAGTGGACGAAGCAAGCGGCTGGGGTGTTTTTTCTTTATGGTTGAGGTAGGATTTGATACTATTGTTGTTGGTAAAAGCGGAATGAAATTTAATTTGGGGGTAAAGCGGCGTGAGTAAGAGACGGAGTTCTGAAAGTATTTTGTGGCTAATATGGTCATAATAAGGGAATGAAAAATATTGTACGTCTTTTTTAACAGTGGGAATTTTAAGAAGGGGTTGATAAATATTATTAAGAAAATTTCTGGTTAAAGACTGTAACGATGTTTTGGGAAAGAGTTATTAATGCTGAAGTTAAGAATTAACTCTATTTCATTGTGAAAAGATAAGTACGAGGAGCAAAGATGGTAGGCACGGTGGATTAAAATGTTAATACTGTTTATTTTATATAGCAAAGGGATGTGGCTTAGGAAATTAGTACCCAGGCCTGTGTACGTGGGTTTTCGATATATGGAAGTGCTAAATTTGTTTTGTTTAGTTATTGTAATATCTAGGAAGGGAAGGGTGTTATTGGATTCGTCTTCTTTGGTGAACTTAATATTTTTATGTTGGGAATTAAGGTAGTTAAGAAAAAGGGGGGCGTCGTTGGCATTGTGAAAAAGGAGAAAGGTGTCATCAACGTATCTTTTATATAGGCGTGGTTTATAATGAGTGGGGCAATGAAGTAGCCAGTTATTTTCGTGATGGCTGAGGAAGATGTTCGCTAAAGTGGCACTTAAGGGGTATCCCATAGCTAGTGAGTCGGTTTGTTGATAAAGTTGTTGGTTAAAGAAAAAATAGGTGTCTGAGGCGGCGAGCGTAAGCAGTTTGGTAAATTCATGTTTTGTCAGATTCAAAACTGTATTCGGATTGTTGGCGAAAAGGCTATTAATACAGATATCGATGGCTTCTTTAATTGGAACGTTGGTGTAGAGAGATACTATATCGAAACTATGCATATGAAGGTTATTTGAGTTATTTATGGTCCATATTTCTTAGCGAATTTGTAGGAGTTGGTGACGGAGTATTCATTTTGGGTTATGGGGGGGTTTAAAGTGGGAATTAGGAATTTGCTAGTTTGTAATTGTGGGTAGTGTAGGCCGAAAGGATGGGTCTAATGGGTAAGTTGGGTTTATGTATTTTAGGGAGGCCATAGAGAGTACCTGGGGATGAGCCGGAAGAAAGTACTTGGTTATAAGTGCTTTCTGAAATTTTGTACTGATCATATAGTTTTTTGAGGAAACGGTTGATTTTATCTTCAAGTTTTAGGGAAAGGGTTAAAGGATTATCGTTAATCTTTTTAAATTTGGTGGGATCGTTAAGAACGTCGTTGACCTTATTAATATAATCTGGTTTATTAAGAAGGACGGTGCCTTTACCTTTGTCGGGGCGTGAAATGATAATGGAGTCGTCTTTAGATAGTTCTTTAAGGCAAAAGAGGTCTTTTTTATTAATAAGGGGGGAAAAAACTTTATGAGGTTTAAAACTATAAAAATGTTTATTAGCGATGTGGGTGAGTGAGGACTTTAAAAGCGGAAGTTTTGACTCGTCAACTATTGAGAATGTTTTTAAACTATGAAAGAGTTTTTCGAAAGATAAAACCACGCCTATATAAAAGATACGTTGATGACACCTTTCTCCTTTTTCACAATGCCAACCA
>JAJOZX010014268.1:50000-83973 GCA_023014485.1 Bathynomus jamesi
CAATAACATTTATATATTAAAATTCTTCATCTGAAATATCCATACCCTTTCCAATCCCAAGGTCAATCAATGCTTTCGAAATTGGTTTTCTTAGTTGCACAAATCTTTCCAACATTGCTATTAAAGTATTCCATCTTGTTTGTGAATCGAGTTGTAGATGAAGCGAAACCGGTTTTCAAAGTTTAAAAAACAGGTGAACGAAAACTTCAATTGTGAAAAGCCTTTGCATGAAATAAATATACCTCATAATAAAACTGGGCTTAAAAGTCTCGCCTGAAAATAGAATACCGGGAAATCCCGGGATCGATGACAGTTTTCCCGGAAAATGAGCTGTCTACTTTACTTCCAGGATCCTGGGATCCCGGATGCCCAGCCTAACTCCTATCCAGACCCAATGTCGCTTAACTTCTCTGATGGATGGGAAGCGGTGTCACAACATTGTTTACGATGTAGCACAAATGGTGAGTAAATATTAGCTTATATAAACATTTTTTCATTACAGGTTGTAAGAAAAACTTAATCGTCCTAATGAAGTTAAACCCCATTTTTTCTGTTTAAAACTGGTAGGTTAAAACTCTTCATAATAACCAGCCACGAGGGCCAAAAACTGACAGAACCAAGGTCAGACGAATGCTGCTCATTGCGCTAACTTCTGGGTTAATATTACCAACAACATCGGGAGTCGAATACCCGATCTCAGTGTCGTCACTTATAGGAAAACGGTGTTACTCAGTGAACTACAAGAGCTGGCTAAAACTCTTCTCAATTAACTCCCTAACACCAGAGAGACACGTTCTATGATGAAAAAATCGAGATATCCAAAAGGTTAAGCACAGGCAGTCAAGAGCTTCTAAACGTTTTAAATGTTTACTTGTAGATTTCTAGCTTCTAACAGATCTCCAGGCAATGGTCTATATTTAATAATAAATGAAAAGTAAGTATTTTACTAGTAAATAAATTATAATAATTTTTGTTATATCCCATAGCTGCATATTTTCAAAACAAATACTTTATTGGATTAGATTCATCAAAATTGAAAAACAGGTCTGTCCAATACTATTAAGATTTCTCAAAGGAAGTGTTAATTCAAACCCCAAAATAGTTTTTACCCGGAATTTATTTGTACCCAGAGAGTTACAGCAAAACAAAAAAAAATGATCAGGTGTAATGGGTATGGTTTAATATGTTAATAATTTACTGTTCTACTCATTTACGAGTATTTCTATACGAAGTCGACCGCCATTCATTCCAACTCTGAGTGAGCAGCTGTCCGAAGAGCGAATGAGACAGCGTTTTCCTAAAACGCTTATTAACTGATACTTTCAAATTACGGATGAGGCTTTTAATTAATTGTTAATTTAACTACGAGAGAGATAGACAGATAGATAGACAGACAGACAGACAGACAGACAGTGTGGGTGCAATAACGAATTAACTTACATGACCGGTATTATGTTATCTACTGTAGCTTTTACACTTACAATTTGGCACTAAAGTCTAAAACACATCGTGCAGCTATAGAAAATAAGGCAGGAATCTATTTTCTCTGAAAATACCCCTCGAAAAGGCACTCAACACATACACTGCTACGCGTTCTGCTATTGGTTAAAAGACTGTAAGCTTTCACATGATTGGTTATACCGTTATACCTTTAAAATCTCGCAATTTCTCTCTCTCTCTCTCTCTCCTCTCTCTCTCTCTCTCTCTCTCTCAATAACCGTCAAACACATTTTAATTAACGCTAAAATTAATTAACAAATTATATTAAAATGAACTAATATTAAATTTCGTTTATAACACAGGTGTGGTATGGAGTTGAATGGTTTTATTATATTTTTTTTTTTGGAGGGGGGGGGGGGTCCACAGGCCCGTAATTAGATATAGAGATTATAGCGCATACAACGAATAAGGATATTGAATAAAACAAATAATTCAAACTATGTATGATGTGAATTTGTAAGAATAAAAGACTGTCCAGTATCTTTATATAATCTTATTTTTCAAGAAAATAAGCTAGGTTATTAAATAATAATAATAATAATATAATAATAATAATAATATTTAATAACACATAATACAGAAAATTGCTTTTATTTTTACTAAATATTGCCTAAGCTATTCTTAGTATTGTATATAATTCCTAGGAATTATGTATATATATACACAATGCCTAGGAATTATGTATATATATACACAATGCCTAGGAATTATATAGTGCCTAGGAAAAGCGTATAATACAATATTCATTTGGCCTTCTTTGGTACTTTGCCTATAACACACACACACACACACACACACACACACACACACATCTACCATCATTCCGTTTGGCTCTCCAACATTTCTAATATGGATGTTTCCAACATCCAATCATTCCCAACCTTCTCTTCACTTAGTTCACCACCCCGATAATAACCTGGTAAGATAATGCTCTCAATTTCGTTCACCTTTTAACTTTTTCTTAGTTTGACTATTGGTTCATCCTCCTATATTTTATATATTATTGTTTTTTATTTATAAATACTTAATATATACCGTAAATATACTATTAATATCACACGTTTATATAAATATATTGTATAAGTGTTTCTGTTCATCATATTTAGTCATTCTATATACAGTATTTGATTCTAAATTTTTAGCACTGATGATGGAAATTGAAATTTCAGAAACGTTTGTAAATAAATATGTACCATCTTCTCGTCCTCTTATTCCTTACTATATATATATATATATATATATATATATATATATATATATAATAATTACAATTATATATATATATATATATAGAATGATTCAAAAAAATGTTACCACTTATATGGGAAAGAATTACAGATGTCATCTAATCAATACCACCAGAGATGTGCCTTAGGGCTCTAGAAACGTTTTACCGCTTTCATACATGCATAGATATCCGTGGACAGCAGAGTAGAGATTGTATGAAGCATTGTTTGCATCACAAAAAATATTTACAAATAAATTGGAAATAAAAAAATAAAATCCTATATGTGTTAAAAAAAATTTTCGAATCACCCTGTATATTATAACGTGAAAATATATTAATTCTATTTAAATAGTGTAAGTTTTAAACCGATCTTTCTTACTATCTAATTTACCTTTTTGAGCTTAAATCCTTTCAAAAGAAAGCTTAAAATTTTTTAATTTCTTTTCATTATTCTTGCCAGTAAAATCGAATGAAATGAATATAAAACGCTTTTCATTTAAGGGAAAATAAGTCTCCATTAAGTGAATCTAGTATGGAAAATGGCGATATGTTGTAATTGTTAATAAAATGAAAATGATTGACTATGGTTAAGTTGGAAATTTAGGCATATTTAAACATTTGAGGCGCTCCGAACCACAAGCTGCCGAGCGCCAAAATTAAAAAATGAAGAAAAATGTAGTTAAAGTTTGTCAACTTGCAAAATGCCATAACTTTTGAACCAATAACGATATTTGATTGATTTCGACCATACGTACAGGTCCACAATCTGCTCTCTGATTCACCCACGGGGTAGAGGAAGAGTGGGGGAATATAGTGGTATAAAATAACTCAATTCTGATCCCACTGGCGCTTGGCAGGTTGTGGTCCAGAGTGTCTCATTTATTATCCATAATAAATATTAACGTTCATATACTCATAATTTTTTGATCTTGGAATTTATTTTAGGTTATTTACGTTGAATTAAGGATTATGGTATATTTCAAATACTTAAGTCTATATTAATGGTGTTATTTATTAATTAATAATGTAAATGTAATAATTGTAAATTCTTGTTTAATTATTATCTCGAGGCTAGTTGCAAATAACTATTAATGTTCAAAGTTCAGTGTGGATTATTTTAATGTTTTAGATCTTTTTATTCCGAAAGGGAACTTTGTTTTGTCTGGTGACGCCATCATTGACCATAACGTTTGACCAGGTTATCCAAAACAATGATAATGGTTTGGCATACATCCTTAATAAAATTAATTGTTTTTTAATTTTTAACTTGGTTTTATTGTGTTATAATTTATTATAATTAGCAATTTACAGACTGTATGATAAATAATAATCCATGGTGGAAGCAGTGGTTCGAAGATATTGTTTGATGTTGTCTGTAAATGTTTGGATTTTTTGTTGCAATATGTCGAAATTTTGACTCATTTACTATTTTAAAAAGTATCTTTCCTATATTGTTTTGGAGATTTTTGCTTTACCATTCGTTCATGACGCTGACAACTTCCAACGTTAAATGATGCTTGTTTTTATGGAAGTATGTACTTTCCTTCGCAACAATTAAGGTCATATGACGAATGGGACCTACAGTTTTATCTGAACCACGGGTCGTTACACAATCTTGACGAAGAAGACGATCACCCATCCCACTACTACTCACACCCAATGTCGCTTAACTTCGCTGATCAACTGGAAGCGGTGTTACAACATCGGTCACGACGGAGCTCAAGATTAAATGATGAATAATTGAGGTTAATCGCTCAAGATCCCTCTGAATCTTGCTTGCCAAGGATTTATAATCAATGCTAAATTCCTTCTGTCAAAAACTGATTATTAAATTTATTTAAAATTGGGTTTTGCATCTTGTGTCTGTGTTAATTTCCTTCGATGACGTTTCTAGATAGTTTATATATTATATATCATGTATTACATAAAATAAAATTTTTAACCGAAGGACATTAGGCCTATCCCTTTATTGCAATATTTTTACTCGTGTAACGAAATAATATTCACATTCAATATGCGTATTATCCAAGTTTATCCTGAGTCACACGGTAAAGAAATACGTTCCAATTTTCTTATACTGTGCGTTATACAAAAGTTGGAAGTATCAGCTTGCTCTGAGGGGTGAATTTCTAATACATTTGCCTCTTAAAATGTGTTTGGCGAAGGTTCACCCAAATTGAATGAATAATTCATATAAAAAAACAAATACCATAGACTGGAATTGCAGTGCAGGTGCTTATAGTTTCGAATGTGGACATACAATGCAAGTTAGAACAAATTCTGAAATGTTTAAATAAGTGTAAATAATATTAGAAAAACATATATATATATATATATATATATTTTAACTGCAAACAATACACAGTATAATTAATGTAAAGAACGACGCTTGTGTAGAAGAGCGTTCTCCCTCCTCATCTTGTGCGGAACGCTCTTCTACACAAGCGTCGTACTTTACATATATAGGGTGAACCAAATGTAGGTGGACAGTAAATGATAACGTTTATTTTGAGAATACATATTTAATTTTTTTGTATACTATAATACAAAATAAAATTTAAATAAATTTAGTTATAATATTTAATATAATATAACACAAACACCATAGTTATAATGAACACCATAGTTATAATATAATATAACACAAACCGTATTCAACCTACTGTCCACCTACTTTTGGTTCACCGTGTATATATATATCTGTGTGTATCATAAAAAACTCAGGGGACCATTCTGAGTTCATTTCCATATATATATATATATATATATATATATATATATATATATACACATAAAATTTATATACAGTCAGTGACAAAGTTTTGTCAGTCCGAAAGGTATAAAATATATAGAACCCATTTTTTCACCGCTTCTACAGTTTATTCAGTTCCCATGACAACTATAAACAATTCGCAAAGGAACTATTTGTTTTCTCTTTTTTCCCCTTTCTTTTGCGATAAGTTGGTGAGTTTGGCATTTGTGTATGACGTATGAAGTCATAGTACCGACCTTAAATCCAGAATTCCTAAATATGAGGTACTGTAGCCGTAATAATTTATAAATATCTATAATTTTTAATGCATAAAGTTAGTACAAATTTAATTATTCAGAATTATTCAAAATTAATTATTCAAAACTATAATAAAACGTACGAATACTTACGTACATATCATGAATTTGTAGAAATTCAAACGTTGATAACGTTTTAGAAGCAAAAAGTATGAATTACGTCGACAAGAAAACTATCGAAAGGAACTTTTTTTCCGCTCCTTTTGTTTCTTGCTGTATTATTTAACATGTAGAATGTTGTTCTCAGACAATTCCTTCAGTTTAGTATAAAATCATCTTAATAATTATGTTATATAATTTCAGATTACGCACGTGCAGCAAACTATTAAGACGAAATAATCTATGTTAGTTATTATTTTTATCCGTTGCAGCGTCAATGGTCGTGTGATAGGAGGTACCTACAACTGAACCTCGATTCAGAACCAAGGCTGGCTACAGAATAAAAAACCAGTAAGTACGTTGGTCTTCCATTGGTCTACCACTTACTAATCAGACCAATATCGCTTCACTTCGTTCATTTCATTGGAAACAGTTTCAAGACGTGGGCAACCCATTTACCTCCCCAATTTAAAATATACCAATGTATTTATCATATAATGCATTAAAAAATAATATCAATTCCGAAAAACTGGTTTCCATGCGGGTATTTTAGAATGTGATCATAAGGAATTGAGTGAAACAAATGGAATGCCATGTAATATTTATTATTTTCTATATCCCCTTCTGCTTCTACGACATCAATGAGACGTCTGAGCGTAGATGCTACGAGACTTTCAAACTAATCTGAAGTGCTTCCCAATCTTTCCCATGAAAAGAGAAATTAAAAGTATTATTAAAAAATTAATGAATCAATAGATATTTGTTAAATTTCAGAAAATTCCTTTTAAACTTAAGTAAATGTATAATAAAATTAATGAATAATATAATTAGTCAATGGTTTTGGTGTCATTTTCAAGCATCATTTCTAATAGCTAACTTAGGAAATTTAAAATAGCCAATGGATATAGTAATTGTTGAAGATTCAGCAAGTAGTCAAAGTTCGTAATAATCAATGCAAAAAAACTTCATTTTTCTACGTGAAGGTCAAAATATGAAAATAAAAACCCACTCTAATAGACAGAGTTTATTTCCACAACAGTTTCGACGCCCACTGGCATTCGTTTTTCTGTATCCACCCGAGGAGGATGCCAGTGGGCGTCGAAACTGTTGTGGAAATAAACTCTGTCTATTAGAGTGGGGTTTTTATTTTCATATTTGTAATAATCGTTGTAGGATGATGTCTTCATTGTCCTTTTTCGTTTTGTTAAAATTTAATCTTTTCAGAAGATAAATTATAGAAAAGAAATGGTGAAAAATAGTTCTTAAATTTTATTGGTTTAATAAAATGAGACTTTTTATCAAGATAATCTTTTATTGTTTAAAATTTTCAATATTCAATAGGAATATTCACATCACACCAATTGTTATTATTAAAATAATATACTTTGGTTAACCCTGGTTTTGATTCCGCCCGAATTATTCATTCTGACGAAGGTCAAGCTTGTCACTCCACCATAGACCTACAGTTTAACGTGAAACCCGAACCATACCCTACCAGCAGCCTAGCGTCTTAACCACTAGATTACCCAGGGTACCAATTTATCTGTCTCGATCCCGGGGCCGATGGATTAATATATTAATAAACTATAATAGTATTAACTATAATATATTAATATTAATGGATTAACATATTAATAAACTATAATTACATCATTTATGAGAAGTCGTGCAACATTTCCAATAATACTATTACATAATTAGTGCCACACTCAATAGATAGTAAGAATTAGTATCAGAAAATATAGATCTTTGTTCCAATCGTTCAGTTTGTTTAATTCTGAAATTCAGTGATGTTCGCCTTTTCAAATGTTCTGCAATAAAATAGAGTAGTTTAGTTTACTTATGAATACTTATTTTGAATATGTACAAAGTTATTTTTATATCAGATAATCAGAAAAAATACACGTTTTTATACCAAAAAAATTTTATCGGAAGATTCCTGTGCAAAGTCCTTGACCAGCCATGCGTGGCTGGCTACGAGGGCAGGAGGAGATCAGACAGTAATTCCATCTTTCACCAAATCCCGCAAATGAGGCTGGATGCAGCAGAGGGGTCGATCGCAGGTCGATCCTGAACCGTCGTTCGAACTCGCACAAAGACTCAACTTAACATCGATGACAGAATGTGGTTTGCCCATTATCTTGAAGATTGGGATGTGGATGATTTCATGCATTTAGCTGTCTCCGATGAATTTTTTGTTTACGTAACACGTCGGCCTAACTACCAAAATGATTGAGTGTGGGCCACAACACCAGATGAAATCGATGACAATGAACATTATCGCGAATTATTAAAAAGTCCAGACTGTGTTCGTGTGTTTGTTTTGTTCACTGCAAAGAAGCTCATGTGGGTGCTGAAGCCAAATGGTCAGAGTTGGGATGGACAGTATTTTCGTGATATTATTCTATCCCAGCATATCATTCCTTTTCTAAGAAACCCAAACAATGTTATGGATGTCGATCAGGTCACACTTCTGCACGATAAGGCCCCCTGCTTTAAGGCATTAGCCACTCAACAGTTGTTGCGGAACCATGAGATCGATTTCTTTGGAAATGAAGAATGGCCAGGAAATTCTCCTGACCTGAACGTCTGTGAACACATTGAATCAGTTATAAAGGACAAGGTTGAATGTCTCTTGTTTCAAGAACCTGTAGCAAATCGATTTTCGAAGGATACAATGATGCAACACATTGAAACTGTTTTACCAAATTTGCGTAACGATCAAGATCTATTCACGTCACTTTTGGCAAGCTACCCAAAGCGAATTCAGGCTGTCTTGGAAGCCAATGGCGTGAACACCAAGTTTTAATTGTTTCTTATTAAATGCAGGATTAAATTCTCTTTTGTAAGGTATGTTTAGTTTTACTGTACCTCTAATGGTTTAGGCCATGGGCGGGGGGCTAAAGTTTATTGGAGCCCCGGTTATATTATATGAAAATGAAAATGAAAAGGTTTATTGGCAGACTATTGTCCATATGACAAATATTATTAATACAATGACAGTTCATATACTAAGGATAGAAATATATACAATTGATTAGAAATAATACTGTAATGTCGAAGTTAAGTGGAGCTAGAGACAGACGTTTTCGTACCAAGAAGTCCGTAGCTTAGAGGATAAATGGCAGGACTCATGGATAGCTTGGATGATCGGGTTGGTTGATTTTTTAATTCTTTGCATTAGACTGTATTGAGCACGTCTTGTTACCTCCGGGAAGCTCGGGACATTGCGGGTAGCAAACATTTGCGAAGCTGAGCATCTCGGGGGTAATTTATGTAAGAGTCTAAAAGACCTGTTGTACAGCAAATTTAGAGTTCTGCCAGAACATATGCCCGGGTTAAGCGTACTTATGCTTATGCCCCGTTATGCTTACTCTAGGTTAGGTGGTTAGTAAAAGGTTCGTTAGCAATTTCCAGCGACCAGCATTTCCTCAACAAAATAAACTCAGTGAGGTCGTCGGTCGATCGCCGGTTTATCAGGGCCGATTCCTCGTCCAGGAAATGGGTCCACACCGATGAAGTTACGCGGCTGGCGAAATGGATCTTATTAAAAATTTGGACTGTGTTAAATTTTTATGAAAATTTTGTCCCTAGTACAGTTTTTTATGCTGATTCTAAGTATGCAACTCAATTTTTGTGGAAATAAATATTTAACATTTTATTGGCGTTTGTTTGCAGGAACAATGCCTGTTTTTGCTGGTGAGTGAAAATGAGTGATAACCTATAACACTGCCCAACAAAAAAAACTTTTTGCTGCTGATTTAATTCTAAGACCTGTTTCTGGATAATATTAATGTGCTGATTTCAAAAATCACCTTAGATTTTGTTCATCACATCAGGTTTTCGTGCAATGCAATATGCCTATTTTGGGTGATCCATGAAGGGCGCTTATCAAAATTGATGATTTTTGAGACCTGTTAACAGCTGTTTTGCTGTTAAAATTTTATCTGTAGAATACGCAAATCTGTGTATTAAATCTAAAGGTCATGTACAACATATTAAAATCTTGGGTATCTGTGATTTCCCCAGGTGTGAGCGTGACGTCATGATCTGAGAGAGATTTCCCATTGGCGGAGTGAGAGCAGCCGGTTCCGCTAGTGACGTTACTTGTAAACTTTCAGCAGTTGGGTTGCAACATGAGCATTAAAGTTCACTATCTCAACAGTCATCTGGATAAATTTCCAGAAAATCTTGGTGATGTTAGTGAAGAGCAAGGTGAAAGGTTCCACCAAGATATCAAAGTGATGGAAGAACGATACCAAGGAAGATGGGATACCCATATGATGGCTGACTACTGCTGGAGTCTACAAAGAGATTGTCTTGACATCTCTCATTCTAGGAAGTCCTATAAGAGAAAATTTATCAGCACTGAAAAGTAAGAAAACAAGAAAAAGACAATGTTAAGAAAACTGGTCCCGTGCTTGCTTTAATATGGATTCATTTTTTGCTTATTTAAACACTTTTAATCACTTTATGTGTCAACATTACCATTGTATATTAAAGTTCACTCCCTGCACAATTGTTTACTTTTCCATGCTGATTCTGAGTATGTAAAAACTTATTTTTTGAAAAGAAAAAAAATTGGGCATAACCCTGCCAAAATGCGATATCTCCAAAATATCCGTATTTGATTGCTCGAAAACCTGACGTGATAGGCAAAAACTAAGGTGATTTTTTAAATCAGCACACCAAAGTTACCTAAAAACAGGTGTTAGAATTAAATCAGCAAAATTGGTGTTGGGCAGTGTAATCATTGTTTTCGTTAAGCGAAACTGATGCCTTACACAAAATGCAAAGTGTGGGGATTGTGCCCAAAAAGAAGCAATGCCGAAAACACCACGATATGTAAATAAAATGTATTGACGGAAGAATCAATTGGCGCGTCTTACTGGAAGTCACTATGACGGCATAAATTGATGACGTATTAAATGCAAAAGGTGTTAAGTCCTTACCGGATGTAAAAAGGATGCTGTTGCGTAGTCGGGACGCAAAAAAGCCAAAAATTTAAATTTAGGGTAGGAGCGCATTACGGGGGCTCTGCCCCCGTACCCCCCACAGCTAAATTATACACAAAGATTATACCCACCTTGCCTGGGTAGCCGCAGCCAAAAGGACTAATGTAAAGGATAAAAAGGCGAGTTGTCACAAAGGGCAAAATTTGTACGAGCTTATTTTAAGCATGATTGGCAAGCACTTCTGATTCATAGACTTATAACATACAAATAAAAAATTTCCACAAAAAATGAGTTTCATATTTGAAATCATCGCGAAAAACTGTATCTGTAATGCAACTTTCAAAAAATTCGAACACAGTCCAAATTTTTAATAAGACCCGGCGAAATATCTATATACTGTAGGTTCATGATAATTTCTGTTCGATATTAAAACACGATGAATTAATAACAGCTTTTTGTAAATAATAAACTTTAAATTCGTATCACGTTCAAAATCGTCTATTTTAGATAACATTTTAAAATAATATATATTGTTCTTATTTCATTAAACAAACCAATGAAATTCTGCAGGCGCCAATGTATCGCTCTAGAGTCTAGACTCACTAGAGTATATTCGTCTAGTATTATCATTTGGTTCAGATAAACTGATTCCCTCAATAAAAATGGCTAACGGATTTGCACGACGTAAATAGGATTCGATAGCATTGTTCTGAGTATCCATTATCGTACTCCAAATGCACTTACACGGGAGAAATTCTTCTTCAAAGCATATAAGAATTTCCACCTTATCAAAATATATTAAAACGTAAAACCTAAATATACAAATACATAAATACATAACATCATTCATAGGTTGCTATCAGCGCATGCGCAAAACCTGATTATAAAATACAAGTTTTGTACTCATGATGCTGCGATAACATCACATATAGTACACATAAATTATTTGCGTTTATTTAATATATAGGCCTACTCTAAATAGAAGAAGTGGACGTTTCATTAGATGTTTTATTGTCCCAATTTTGTGAATTTTGAAATGTCTACTGCATTAGACATTTCACAGCCATTAAACATCTCCATTTCTTCTTGTAATTCTTCTTCTATCATATAATTTCCTGTAATTTACATTATCAAAGTTACGTATCAGTTTTAAATACTCGAATTAGTTCTGCTATAAATGGACGCTTTTCAAATAAATACGTACTCGTGTCTAGTTCAGCTAATTTTCCCCAGATATTTTTTACTTTTCAGTTCTGGATTCATTTTGGTTGCACTAGCCCGAACTCGTTCTAATTTCATTAGTGTCTTTTCTCAAATATAAGCTGTCTAACATAGAGATTGAACATAGTGTAGGCCTACCGTCTAACAAGAAGCCTAGTTCGAAGGCTAGGCTGAAGGTTCAGGGTGACAAGATGGTTTTTAATCTTGAAAGAGTTCCCTAGCCAAGGCCTACCTGAATAAATAACATTAATAAATGCACGAAAAACACTTAGAATCTTTTAACCTACATGGAATAAATGAATAAATGCACAAATAGAATAACTGTTTTCATCTCTTTTCGAGAAAACGTAAATACGAGCACATAAATAGATTGCGTCACATTTTCAGCATACTTTTAACCCCAATGCACATGCGTCTAGCAGCAAACAATAGAAAACTAACTTATACAAGTAAAATATTTAATTTCTATGACTTCATATATCTGAAACATTTAAGCTCCATTTTTATATATTTGAAATATCTAGTAAACATTTCAAAATAGCTGTAATTCATTTCAGAAAGCTAAATTCATTGAGATGTAGAGTAGACGTTTCATATACGTGGAATTTAGAGTGACATAAGAACTGGGCATTTCTATTCACTCTAATAATAATAATAATAACAATAATAATAATAATTGTATGTAACGAATCAATGAAACTATTGACTGTAGAGTAGTATATACAGTATATATATATATATATATATATATATATATATATACAGTAGACCTTCGTCCAACGCGGGGGTTAGGTTCCTCGAGAACAGCGCGTTAGGTAAATCCGCATTGGACAAACTTAATACCTTATGGGGATAAACGAGGATACGTGAACGCGGCCGCGTAAAGTCTCTCATTAATACTTAGATACATGGATTTTTTATTCACACATAAATGAATTTCCCTACCTATATTTTATATGAAATAAGAACATAATAAAATCATAAACATAATGATATTTACATATGATAAGCAAAAATATATTGAATGAAAATAGCGCGTATCTTTTCTTCACTCTTTCGGATGGTGCGTATGGTAGACTCATTCACGTGATACTCGCGGCCAAGTGATGTTATGCTCATACCGCTACGCAACTTATCTAGAATCATTAGTTTTTCGGCTAATGTCATAACCTTACGACTTTTCTTCTCCTCACTATCACTTGCAGATGCTTTACGTTTTGATGACATACTGCTGTCTCAGGGTAATAGCAAAACAACGGCAAAATACGACAAAAACAATCCGACACTTCACTGAACTTAACGCGTTAGCGGTACTGAGATAAAGGGTGATGCGAGAGGGAGGGAGATGCGGGAGTGTTGGAGAGTGTAGGAGAAAACACTAGAGCGCGCATTGGCATGCGTACAGTACTATTGTATTAGAGCGTGTTTGGCGGACCGTGTATAATCAAATTTTCCGCTTTCGGCAGATAATTGTTCGCATTTATTTTTCCGTGTATAAGCAAATTTGCGCTGGACAAACACGCGTTGGACGAGGGTTTACTGTATATATATATATATATATATATATATATATACAGTGTTGGGCACTAAAGCGTTAATCCGATAACAGTTAATTAACGAAGTTAACTTTTTTTAACGGACTATTAACGGAAGTTAATTTCCATTTATCGTTATCGGACCAGTTAACTTCCGATAACTCGATATTTAGTCCGTTAAAGTCCGTTAACACGTTAACTGCGAGGAGTCATTCACGGAAGATCACCGCTCCGCGAATGAATTCAAACCGCCATAACTTCAGTCTGCCAATTATGTCCTCTGCCGCAGTGGAACGGCTCTTCTCTCTCGGCAAGGACATCCTGAGGCCCAAGAGGTCAAGACTGGCAGTTGGGCCTAACTTTGAGAAGTTGGTCTTTCTGAAGGGCAACCAGCACATTGTGTCATAGTCTTTAATAAATGTGCCTAAAATTTAATTTTACCTTTCAGTTCCCGCCATAATAATTCTCTGGTAAATTAAAATTTAGTTAATGGTTAGTGGTTACAAGGGTTTCAAAACATGTAATCAGTACATTTTTTATGAAAAATAAAAAAAAGTTATTAAGCAAAAAAGTTGCAAAACTTGATAAAAATACAGTTAAATACCTATTTATTGTTGGATTTTGCATAAATAAACATTTTCTATGGGTTTTAAAGCTTTTTTCCTTGATTTTTTAAATGTTAGTAAAGAAATAGTTATCGTTAACGGATTATCGTTAACTTCCGTTAACTTTGTAGTAAAATTATCGGATTATCGTTATCGGAGTTAAAAATTGGGGTTAACGGATTATCGTTATCGAAGTTAACTTTTTGGTTAACGGTGCCCACCACTGTGTATATATATATATATATATATATATATGTGTGTAGACAACGCTAGAACAATAATTTTGTGGCAATATATATATATTTATATATATATATATATATATATATATAAATTAGTAATGGAAAATCATGACAAGAGGATTATTGATGCCAAAGCTTCTGTGACAATTCCGAAATGAGAAAAAGCTCAAAGATTATAATGTCACGGAGAAGAAAATAATGAAATGGCAGAAGTAATTTCTGTGTAACTATAAAATTCTACTTTTACCAATATTTTCCCGGCAGGAGAAAAAATTAATATTATTTTATGACTTATATATATATATATATATATATATATACCTTGTTAACCTTGTTTGGGTTCCGTGCGTCGGTCTTTCTTCACACGAAGGTCAAGCTGGTGGCCCCGCCTCTAGTCCTGGCTTGGTGGAGGAGCGAGTTGCTCTCTTGCGCTCTCCATCGTACATAGCCAGGTACACCCGGCTCATCTGGTACCATTCTGAGCCAGGCATCTAGTCTTCTCTTGAAGACTTCAACTTTGACCCCTGTAATGTTTCTGAGGTTCTTTGGAAGCTGGTTGAAAATTCTTGGCCCTCTAACAACCAAGCTATTTTCCTTCAGAGTTGAGGAGGTCCCTTGTTGGGCCTTTAATTTGGGAACAGTACACATTCTCCCTTTCCTATTTTCCAGCGTTGTCTGGATGGTAATTGGGTTTTGTTTGAGGTTTGGTACCAGTTTTTCAATATTTTTCCATATGTAGATTATGGTATACCTCTCTCTTCTTCTTTCCAGGGAGTACAGATTTAGTTTGCGTAGTCTTTCCCAGTAGTTGAGTTCTTTGCAGCCATCAATCTTGGCTGTGAAATGTCTCTGCGTTTCTTCTAGTTTATTAATTTCTTCCTTTTTATATGGGGACGTCAAAATTGAGCAGTATTCAAGTTTTGGTATGATCAGTGTTCTCAACAGGGAAATCATTACTGTCTTGTCCCTCCTTTTGAACGTTCTTAGTACCTGTCCCGCGACTCTTTTTGCTTTGTTTATTGCTATCTGATTTTGTGTCTCGAATTTGGCATCATCGGTCATTATTACACCCAAGTCGACCGCTTTTGTGCTTCTCTGAATTTCCTGTCTATCTGGAGCATAATATGCAGTCTAAGTTCCTCATTTCTGCCATATCTCAAGAGCTGAAATTTCTCGGTGTTAAATGTCATATTGTTGTCTTCTGACCATTTGTATATTTTGTTTGTGTCTTTCTGCAAGGCCTCTACTTCGTTTGCATCGCTGATTTTTCTGCTGATCTTTGTATCGTCTGCAAATGATGTTACTATAATGTTGCTGTTTACTCCACTGTCTATGTCTGTTAGCATGATAATGAACAGGAGTGGGGCCAGCACTGTACCTTGTGGTACTGAGCTGCGTACTTCTGATTCTGATGATGATACACCTTGAATTTTGACCATCTGTAGTCGATTTCTGAGGAAGTTATAGATCCATTTTCCCACTTTGCTTGTTATTCCCGTATGTTTCATTTTATGTGCTATTATACCATGATCGCATTTGTCAAAAGCTTTAGCAAAATCCATGTATATGACATCATAGTTTTCATTGCCTTCAAGTGCATCTAGGATATTGTTATAATGCTCTATAAGTTGTGATAGGCATGATCTTCCTGATCGGAATCCGTATTGATTTTCGTTGAATCTTTCCAATGTCTCCAAGAAGTCATAAATTTTCTCTCTGACTATTCTTTCAAAAGTTTTGGTGAGGTGGAATGTCAAGGACACTGGTCTATAGTTCTTTGCTTGAGATCTATTTCCTCCTTTCAGGGGCGAATCCAGCCTTCTGGGCTGACCGTCTTCCAAAATTTGAAAAGTAAAAAATGCGTACGGAACTATTGTAAATCGTGAAATTTTCGCTAGCTCCGTTTTGGCAGAAGTACATTTTCAAGTTGCTATAACATATTTTTAAATGAAATGAAAGATATAAAAATAAAACAATCGAAAATTACATCATATTTATCAAAATATTATATAATTAAATATTATATATATTATATATTATTAAAATATCATATAATAAAAAATTCACTGAAAATTCTGACCGTCTTCCGGAAGACGGTGGAAGACGGTCTAAATCCGCCCCTGCCTTTATATATAGACGATGGTCGCTCTTTTCAAGATGCTCGGTATTTCCCCAGCGTCTAGGGATCTTCTCCATATCCAGTATAAGGGTGTAGCTATTTCATTTTTACAGTTTTTAATTAATAGTGCGTTCTATTTGTCCGGACCTGCAGCTGAATGTGATTTCATTTGTCCTATAGCTCTCGCTACATCTTCTGGGGTAAAATCAAAGTCTGTTATACATTCTCCTTGCAATTTCTATTTGAAGAATGCATCTATGTCAGGTATCGCTTTGTCACTTCTTGGGTTACTGAATATCGATTCATACTGGGCTCTCAAGGTTTCAGATATTTCTTTTAGATCGTCTGTTAGTTCATTATTTCCTTTCCTTAAGGGCCCGATAGTAGCGCGTGTTTTTGTTTTCCTTTTCGCATAGCTGTAGAAGTATTTTGGATTTTCCTTTATTGCTTCTCCCGCCTTTTCCTCGTCCCTCTCTGTATGGCCCTTTATCAGAGTTTGTATTTCCCAATCGATTCTCTCCAGTTTTTCTTGTATTTCTTTCCTGACATTGTTGTCTCCGCAATTAGCGAACTTCGTCGCTACTCTATTTCTTTTGCGGAATAATCTTCTCTTTTGCCTCTCTAGCCAGTTCCTCTTTCCTTTTGGCTGTGCTTTCGGAGCATATTTTTCCAAAATTCTCAGCGTCTTTTCTTCCAAGGTTGTTAGCATTTCCTCAGTTGTTTTAGTCTCAAAAACTGTTCTCCACTCTATTTGGGCCATGTGTGATCTGATTTCTTCCCAATTTATGGTCTTGGAGTTTAAGTTAAAAGCCCCAGATTTGCTTCTTCCTTCCGTATGTATATTGTCTTTTAAAGTTATCTCCATATTTGTTGATAACTCGATTATATTGTGGTCTGAGATAATGGTTGGAGTTATTTTTATATCCGCAATCAAATTCGTGTTATTTGTGAATACCAAATCTAGGCAGTTATTTTTCCTGGTATTTTCTGTTATCTCCTGTGTCAGCATAAACTCGTTTGTGAGAGCCATCAGCATTCTTGCTTGCTCCTGGTCCTCTCTTGTGTTCCCCTTGTCTTGCTGTATAAATATATTTCTACCCACCTTTTTGTATTTTATAAATGGGAAATTAAAATCGCCACAGAGTATTATATTAGGGGATGGAGAGTTTACGGACTTTATTAGGGTTCTGATATCCTCAATGGCATCTAAAAAATTTTATTTGGAGAGTTTGGAGGTCTATAGATGACGATCAGTACCACGTTTAGTTTCTTTATTTTCACTGCAAGGGTTTCCACGAAACTGTTGGATTTACTTATTACCATCTGTGTCTTATGCCTTATATATATATATATATATATATATATATATATATATATATATATATATATATATTAGTGATGGATCGAGTGGTCGGTTTTTCACAACCGCGGTTGCGGTTGTGTTTGCGGTTGTCGAATTTTTTCCAACCGCGGTTGCGGTTGCGGTTATCATATACTAGGAAAAATGCATAATTATTAACTGGATTTAGCCACTATAGTGCGATTTAGCCACACTTGGTACATAATATATACTAAATAGTATTTATTTAGTAAATACCTTATGTTGAACACAAGTTTTGCAATACACCGCTACCGCTATTTGTGTGTTGCAAAACTTGTGTTCAACATAAGGTATTTACTAAATAAATACTATTTAAATGAAGTATATTCTAAACTTATATAGCTATTATGAAAGAATAGGTCAAATTAATTAAAACCATATTTTGCACTAAGTGTGTTACCAGGATGAGGGACGAGGACCCATGGCACTGTTCATCCCACCTACCACTTTCCCCAGCCTCCACCCATTGGAAAGTTATGGATTATTATTCATTTGAAAAACTGATGTCAAACTTAATGACAGGCAGTGTGAATTTCAAGAATAATATTTTTGCTGCATTTTCACCTTTCAAGCGGCAACGCCTCTCATCGTACAACGTTCCCGCTCCACGCATAAGGAGACCCATCATTTTCTTTTAAAAAAAAGAAATATTTCTAATTAACCTAAAATTAAAATTAACTAAGCTTTTACAACCGCAACCGCACTTATGGAACGGCGGTTGCGGTTACGGTTGCGGTTGTGAATTTTTGTGCGGTTGTAGTGCGGTTGCGGTTGCGGTTGCGGTTATTCGATCCATCACTAATATATATATATATATATATATATATATATATATATATATATATATATATATATATATATATATATATATATATGCCTAATATATATATATGCCATATATAATATATATGATACACACAGACGGTGCATGGAACAAGGCACTTTTCTGGGTAAAATTAAATCCACTATAGTCCGAATAAGTAATGGTAAATGACAAACACTATAGTTTTTTCTTTTTCATGATGTTAGCCCGACGTGGGCAACGGGTCACTCGCAAAGAGGCCTCAAAAATATAGTTTCCCTCACCAACTATCTGCAAAGCAGAGAGGATCCAGCGTTGGGACAGGATCTAGAGGGTTACAGCTACACCTAGCTTACTATATCCAGAAATCAATATAAGAAAAAGACCATTCTAAGTCCAATCCCATCATGAAACGGACATGTTATGTGCCTTGAAAAGTGGACGCTCAATTTTGCTAGTTGAGGTTTAAGTTTTGGCTGTTGGCTAAAAATACAATAGTTACCCCTTTTTCTTTCGTGTATTCAATCCGACGTAAATGCAACGAGTCTTTTTCTTATAGTGGATTTAATTTTACCCAGAAGAGTTCCTTGTTCCATGTACGGTCTGTGTGTATCGTGAAAAAACCTCAGGGGATCATTCTGAGTTCAATCCCATATATACATATATATGTACGGAATTTTGATGAGTGCGTCTATCCAATATACATCCCTCGTTCCCTCGTTTAGGTTCTGTGTGTTGGTCTCTCGTCACACAAAGGTCAAGATGGTGGCCCCCGCCTCTAGGCCTGGCTTAGTGTAGGAGCGAGTTGCTCTTTTGAGCTCTCCACCGCACATAGCCAGGTACACCCGGCTCACCTGGTATCGTCCTAAAGACTTAAACTTTGACCCCTGTAACGTTTCTGAGGTCCTTTGGAATCTGGTTAAAAAGTCTTGGCCCCCTGACAACCAAGCTATTTTCCTTCAGAGTTGAGGAGGTCGCTTGTCGGGCCTTTAATTTGGGAACAGTACACATTCTCCCTTTCCTATTTTCCAGCGTTGTTTGAATGGTAATTGGGTTTAGTTTGAAGTTTGGTACCAGTTTTTCGATAATTTTCCATGTGTAGATCATGGTGTACCTCTCTCTTCTTCTTTCGACGGAGTACAGATTTAGTTTATGTAGTCTTTCCCAGTAATTGAGTTTTTTGCAGCCATCAATCTTTGCTGTGAAATGTCTCTCAGATTCTTCTAGTTTATTAATTTCTTCCTTTTTATATGGGGACGTCAAAACTGAGCAGTATTCAAGTTTTGGTATGATCAGTGTTCTCAGCAGGTGAATCATTACTGTCTTGTCCCTCCTTTTGAATGTTCTTAGTACCTGTCCCGCGACTCTTTTTGCTTTGTTTATTGCTATCTGATTTTGCTCGAATTTGGCATCATCGGTCATTATAGGGTGATTAAAAAAAATGCTAACACTTATATGGGGTTTTATTTTTTATTTCCAATTTATTTGTAAGCATTTTTTTGTGATGCAAACAGTGCTTCATACAGTTTCTACTTCTTGTCCACGGATATCTATGCATGTATGAAAGCGGTAAAACGTTGCTTCCAGAGCCGTAAGGCACATCTCTGGTGGTATTGATTGGATGACATCTGTAATTCTTTCCCATATAAGTGGTAATTTTTTTTAATCACGCTATATATATATTATATATATATATATATATATATATATATATATATATATATATATATAGGCTTTTGAAATTACTTGGACCACCCCCAGATTTTTCTATTTTTTTGATAAATTCCAGAGTAGGTAGCAATTCTTGATAACAATCATTCCTCTGAGACTACGTGTCTAGACATATTGCAAAAAGGCAAATACCCATAAACGGCTTATCTTTATCCTTTGAAAACCTTATCTAAATCTCATTCCACATCAAATATGTAGGTGGTCTAAGTAATTTTAGAGGCCACTGTGTGTGTGTGTGTGTGTGTGTGTGTGTGTGTGTGTGTGTATTAGCTTCAGTCTCATAAATAAATTTGCCTTAAATAAGTTTAACTGCAAAAAGTTAAATTGAGTTATACCTACGTTTTAAGTGAAAACCAACTCTCTCTCTCTCTCTCTCTCTCTCTCTCTCTATATATATATATATATATATATATATATATGGGTATATTCATTCCTTCCAAGTTTATTTCAAAAGGAAAAATATTGTTTTTAACACAAAAGCACCCAAAGAACAACATAAGAGAAGGACTTCATGAAGGGTTCGAATCAGGTGCCCTTTGACACTCGCATATTAGATGAATCGAATTTCAGGGACTGTTTTATATATACCCTGGAGGGACCTAGACCCATTTCGTCGACAAGACCGAAGCATTGACTCTCTATTAAACTAACTTAACGTAACCAACTTATCTTAGTCTAACCTAACCTAACTTAATCTAACCTAGTAATAACTTGCCGATAGAATGCCAAGTCGACCAGATGTCGTAAGGCCGCCCTGAAGCTCAGAGCAACGTCCTATAATACTGTCTATTGAAGTCTATTGAACTCCACAGCATGGAGTCGTTTGATGTAAATCGAATTTTAATGACAATATACCATCAGTGGTTATAAACAATAAAACCCAGTCTGAGAAATGTTATATCCGTAGCGGATATTTGGTAGTGGGAATGTTCATGAAGACTAGAAGGGATTGGTAGCGGGAATGTGCATGAAGACTAAGAGGGATTGGTAGCGGGAATGTGCATGAAGACTAGAAGGGATTGGTAGCGGGAATGTGCATGAAGACTAAGAGGGATTGGTAGCGGGAATGTGCATGAAGACTAGAAGGGATTGGTAGCGGGAATGTGCATGAAGACTAAGAGGGATTGGTAGCGGGAATGTGCATGAAGACTAAGAGGGATTGGTAGCGGGAATGTGCATGAAGACTAAGAGGGATTGGTAACGGGAATGTGCATGAAGACTAAGAGGGATTGGTAGCGGGAATGTGCATGAAGACTAGAAGGGATTGGTAGCGGGAATGTGCATGAAGACTAAGAGGGATTGGTAGCGGGAATGTGCATGAAGACTAGAAGGGATTGGTAGCGGGAATGTGCATGAAGACTAAGAGGGATTGGTAGCGGGAATGTGCATGAAGACTAAGAGGGATTGGTAGTGGGAATGTGCATGAAGACTAAGAGGGATTGGTAACGGGAATGTGCATGAAGACTAGAAGGGATTGGTAGCGGGAATGTGCATGAAGACTAAGAGGGATTGGTAACGGGAATGTGCATGAAGACTAGAAGGGATTGGTAGCGGGAATGTGCATGAAGACTGGGAGAAAGCAACAGTTGTTTCATTGTACAAAAAAAGATGAAAGGAGTGAATGTAAGAATTACCCGATTTGTTGAGAGTTGTGGGAAAGGTGTATAATAGGATAGTAGTAGAAAGAGTTCGTGGTATTACAGAATGCTTGGTGAATGATAAGCAAGGAGGGTTCCGAGGTGGAGGAGGCTGTGTACTAGTGTAGATCAGTTATTTGTAGTGAGACAACGGAGTGAGAGAGCGTGTGAAAGGGGTTGCAAGCTACTGTATATATGACTTTTATGGATCTTAGAAGGAGGGAACCCGAGGTACCACGGGTTGGTATATCATCTGGACACAGAGGATAGTCACCCATCCAACTACAACCCAGACCAAACGTCGCTTAACTTCGCTGATCTACGGGAAGCGTTATTGCGACATGGCTACGACGGAGCCTTTTAAAACGCAGCTGCTGAAAAATAAGCAATGTTAAGAAGGTTGTTCTCATTCGAGGAAATGATAAAATGATGCTTCAAGTCGAACGAGCAGAGACGAAGCATGAATTTATGTGACGCATAACATGAGTTATGAGAGTTATATGAGAAACATATGCGGGGTATTATGCGATATGAAAGGTAAACATCCGGAAGGCGTATGGAGAGAGAGAGAGAGAGAGAATTTAAGATTTTAAGATCAAATATATTGAATTTGCTCTTTAGGAATATACTATATATATACATATATGCGCGCGCGCATGTGTGTGTGTGTGTGTGTGTGTGACATCTACAAGAAAATACCAAAATGTTTCTAAAAAAAGTAAATATTTATAGTGCCGACGCAGTCACGTATATATATATATATATATATATATATATATATATATGCAGATACACGGTACTGTATTATTTTATTCATGAGTCTTTGTTAAGAAACGAGTGAAAGAATAAAACAAAATAAAAATCATTTATTCTTCTACACTAAGAAGGTATTACACAAATGAAGTTATACATTTCGTCTTCTTATTCGCAATAATCCTGAAATAACGAGTAAAGAAACTTTTGAAAGCGACTGTACAAATTTAGTAACGTGTTTCGAGGGTTGGAGTAGCTTTCAGTCAGTCCAGAGCTGGGCACTTGCGGCATATTTTGCGGTACTGCGGTACTGCGGTACTACCAAACTACCAAACCGGGACCGCATAACGCAGTACCGCAAAGGATCGCTGAAAGTACCGCAGTACCGCTACCGCATTCAAATTTCCGCGTACCGGTTTGGTACCGGTTTGGTAGTTTGGTAGTACCGCAGTACCGCAGTACCGCAAAATATGCCGCAAGTGCCCAGCTCTGTCAGTCACCACTATTGTTGTCGGGCACTGATATAACCAACTTATTAGTGAATGGAATACTTGCGTAAAATTAATGAATATAGAGCCTAGGAGGAATAAAATTAGCACCCAAAATAGTAAATTTAGTGTAGATTTAGGCGCTCATTTCATTGCTGCGGAGTTCATCCTATAGAGTAGACTTCACGTTCTTTTCTACAATACATACAACAATACACACTACATTATTAAGCGACAGAAACTTTTGAAAATTGAACAGTGAAAGAGAATGTGCCGTTGAATATGTCAATGACAATATGACGTCGTTTTAATAATGTTTAAAAATGACGCACTGAAACTCTCAGGATTATGAAACTTCTCCAAAAAATGTTGCCACACTTTACAAAGTGGTAAACGTTACAACACTAAAACCGCAATTCAGCCAGATGAAATACCGATTTTGCTACGCCAATAAAACTCGTATTACAGTTATAATTATAAAGTACAGAAAAAACTGTGTTCTTTCATTACCTACAGGGTGGTCAAAAAGTCCTGCTTCATGGGGGGGGGGGGGATTATTGCTAGACTACTAAAATGAGGCAGGACTTCTGGACCATCCTGTATACCTTGTTGTGGTGGCAGTTTGTAATTCCAACTATATAGGCAATGTTGTCCTCTTATATAAAGTCTGAATGAAAGAACATTACAGGATTTCATCGCTCACTAAAAAAACTTTGAATAAACCCAGCTATACCCATTCATCGCTGAACCCTGCCACACTGAAGATCAGTCCGCTTATACACAACCAAATTAAGATATTAAGTATATCAACCATACAGACAACCAACTTGCTTGGTTTTTTTTGGTTATTTAACCTTCTTCGTAATATTTAAGGTCCTATGATGTAGGGGACCTACACCTTTACGTGGGATTCGAATCACTACACCATCAAAGAAAATTCAGAGAAGCACCTTAACAGCTGAAATCCGTTAATGAAAACCAAGCCGATACTCGAACCCAGGATCTTCAGATTAACAGCCCGTCACTTAACCACGAACCTACAGTAACCTGATGGGTCAGCTAACCAAACGTAAGAAGGGTAGACAAAAATAAATAGACACATTCGGCTTTTCCAAAAATTTTAATTTCATAATAAAAGCCAAAAATAATAACGGATTTTCCAAAAAAATTTATTTCATAATAAAAGCCAAAAATAATAACGGATTTTCCAAAAATTTTAATTTCATAATAAAAGCCAAAAATAATAACGGATTAATTGAATCGATATATTTATAATCTTGTTGCTTTCGCATACATGTAAAGCCCACACACACGTTCTGGCATTAAATTGATAAGCTTTGCCATTTATTCTTGAAAAACAATCATCCTAGTGTCTATTTACTTTTGCCAACCATTCTAGCGATCCTGTACAGCCCATCTTTGAAAATCAAGAAGCTGTAAACGAATACATTATCAATTTATCAATTACGTAATTTTGTCAATTTCTTCATTGTCAATTAGCTTTAATTTTCACTAATAGAAGTAATTATTTTGCAATGTCTATCGAAGGAAATGTCTTGTTTTTAACTTCAGAGAAGGTTCGTGTATTATTAATATTATTTTTTTTATTATCGTTATTTCAACATTCTTGTTTTCGATAACTCGTTATTTACATATTTCTCTTAGTTAACATCCTTTGTATTTACGACATTTTAACTTGTTCAAAATTCCTTATAATGTTTTTAACATTAATTACGTGAGACATTTTGTAAACATTTACGTTACGTAATTTTTCAATACTCATATTTTTACATTTTGTTTTTTCAAATAATAAAAAAAAAAATGTAAATTGATATATTTCCAACTAATGAATGTAAATATATGTAATTTTAAAACGAAATATATTTCGCTTTTAAAATAAAACAATATTTCATTGACGTTTTAACTATATATATATATATATAATTCATTTCACGTGTTTAAGTGTAAAATTCATTCCATATATATATATATATATATATATATATATATGCAAAGAAATCACAAAGCAACACGTGATTTTTTTAATAAGCAAAGAACCACAGGGAAAAGGAAACACGAAGTTCGAGCGCTTTCGTGATATATTTTACGCTTGTGTATTTAACTCATTTATTTTGTAAATTCTGTCTATTTCTCTCTTGTCCCTGAAGATGTGAATATATCACGAAAGCGCTCGGACTTCGTGTTTCCTTTTCAATGTGGTTCTTTGCTTATATATATATATATATATTATATTCCGAATTGCTGACATATAATGCTAATTAAATGCGATTTTTGAACTCTTAAGTTTGGCCTTAAAAGAAGAAAGAAAACTTGGGGCCAAAGTTTGCCTCTGAGTTGTTAAAACAAAAGCAAGATTTACGAGGCAGATGGATGTTGGGTCTGGATTATTTCTTTAATATGAAGCTCCTTCGATCTTCTTAATTTAGGTTACTAATTTATTATATTGCACATCATACTCCCTTAATTTCATCTATTCTATCAGCAGAACTGAGCGAGGCTGATTAACTATGGAAAATCATTAGGCTTTGTGCAGTATGCTGGATACACGAGACGAAATTTTGAAAATTTTATATTACGTCTCTTTTCCACACACACACACACACACACACACACACACACACACATATATATATATATATATATATATATATATATATTAATATATATATATATATATATGTTAAACACAGACCGTGCATGGAACAAGGAACTCTTCTGGGAAAATTAAATCCACTATAGTCCGAATAAGTAATGGTAAATGACAAACACCATAGTTTTTTTCCTTTTTCATGATTTTAGCCCGACGGTCTGTGTTTAACATATAATGTTCTCAGGGAACCATTCTGAGTTTGTGTATATTATATATATATACAGACCAAACATGAAAAACCTCAGGGGACCATTTTTCCACAAGGAAAAAGAAAAATTATTCCAATTTCTTTCGTGTATTCAGAAGTACACCTCGTCAGGGAATGAAGGGAGGAGGCGAGATGACAAAAATATAAACATATGTACAACGGGACAGAAAAACAAAAAGATTAGCACATGATTAACAATAGTTAATTAGAGGCAAAAGGTATTTTAACACGATATTGTCAATTTTATACATACACGCCTAATAAAGAATAGCCCGGATAATGCGGTTGGTTGTGTGTATTCGATCGGATGTACACAATGTACGGTAACTCAGTATATATAGGCCAAACGGGAAGAACGTTAGATATTAAGGTAAAACAGCATAAATATGCGTGTAGAACAGCAAATAATTCTAATGCATTGTTTAACCATATGTATTCAAAGATATAATTGAAAGGAATATTCTAGAATGGACATTTATCCATTTTAAAAATAATTTCAATAACAGTGCAAGAATGTAATAAAATTGCCAATATCCTGTTAAAATACCTTTTGTCTCTAGTTAACTCTTGTTAATTATGTGCTAATATTTTTATTTTTCTGTCGCGTTGTACGTATGTATATATTTTTGTCATCTCGCCTCATCCCTTCATTCCCTGATGAGGTGTATTTCTGAATACACGAAAGACCTTGGAATCATTTTTCGTTTTCTTTTTCCTTGTGGGTTTGCATCATTCATTCATTTCACGTGCTTAATTGTGAAATTCATCCCATATATATATATATATAATATATATATATATATATATATATATATATATATATATATATATATATATATGAGATGAGCCGAGCGTACCTGGCTATGTGAGATGGAGAATACAAGAAACCAACTCTCTACTTCATCAAGCCATTTCGAGAGGAGGGTCAACAAGCTTGACCTCGGTGAAATGAGGGATTATTGCACGGAACATTTGAAATTTTGAAAGGTGTGTGTATATATATGTATATATATATATATATATATGGATGAACAGGAAAACCCAGAGGTACTGTATATTATTTTCATCTGAAAATATGGCAAACAGAGACGTTTCGAAAATACATTTCCATCTGCAATTCCTACCGTCAATACAAACTTAGAATAGACCTTCAAAATCTTCCATAAGAGATCACTGTTTTGTCGGAGATCACCCCAATGACCCTTCGTACTTTCAGATTATAAACGCCGCTATTAATAATATAACCAAGTAGTGGATCTTCACAGTTTAGAATCTTTATTTATGTTACAGGGCATCTGCATAACTGGGGATTTCATGAAATCCCTAAAATGTTCAGGGATTTCATGTAAGGTTAAATCGTGATATTTTCTTTAGTTTTAACGAAAATATCACGACTTAACCTAACCAATCGTCAAAGGCGTACAACTGACCTAACCGAGCATTAAATTAACCTAACCGGGCATTCAATTATTCTGACATTCAATAATTTTCCCGTAAGTTTAACGAAAATATCACGACTTAACCTTACATGAAATCCCTGAACATTTTAGGGATTTCATGAAATCCCTAGTTACACAGATTCCCTGTAACATATATTCGTAAATAAAATCCACTTTAAACGATCATATAGTCCGTGTTTGATCTCGTTTTTACAAAATAATATTTATTTTGGATCACCTGAAGATCAGGGCCCCCAGCCTTCTTTAGTTAACCTTATAAGGCTAACTAACGAAAATATCACGATCTAACCTAACCAATCATTAGGTCAACTGTACGCCCTTGACGATTGGTTAGGTTAGGTCGTTATATTTACGTTAGTTAGCCTTATAAGGCTAACTAAAGAAGGCTGGGGCCCTGATATTCAGGTGATCCTCCTATTTTTTTTAACTGCTTATTTTAAGTTTCATAGCTCGTGTTATTTAGTAGTTTAATAACCAATATCTATACTGATGTACATATTGATAGTATATTCTACGTCTTATTGTTTTCGTCCATTTTAATCTGCTTATTATAAGATTTTTTAAGTTTTGGACTTTTAATCTTTTAATTGTTTTTAAATTAATTATAACTTTTTAGCATCGTAAAGTTTAATATTTTTTTATAACACTGAAGATTGGAAATGTATTTCCAAAACGTGTTATTGTGGTGTAGTGGTTAGCGTCGCTGACTACGACTCCATCGGCCCCGGGTTCGAGACCCGATGACGGTAGCCGGAGCGCAGCAAAACCCAGCTGTTCATCTTACCACGCAATAAAGAAAGTGGTTGGTCGATGAATGGGTACCCTGGGTGGCCTAGTGGTTAAGACACTGGGCTGGGGTGGGGCGTGGTTCGGATTCCACGTTAAACTGTAGGTCTAAGGTGGAGTGAAAAGCTTGACCTTCGTCAGAATGAACAATTCGGGCGGAAGCTAACCAAAGGTGTTTATAGTATATATACAGTGTATACTGTGTATATATATATATATATATACACAGGGTGGCGCAAAAGTCGTGCATCATAGGAGTTTTCAGTGTTGATTATATTATTTTTTTTCTTTTAGGTAGGGGATGGCTGCGAAATTAAAAATAGACGAGAGGGTGAGCTTGATTTTAATGTAACGGAATACCAGGTACAACAAATCAGTGAATCGGTACATAATTTAAATTCTGTGCCGATTCATCGATTTGTTGTAACAAAATTTATAAAAAAATAACGTTTATAAAAAAATAACGTTTCCCATACAATGTATGTGTGGGAATGATTAACTGGTTTGTTTAATTAACTTCGATGTAAAATATCATTCACAAATGCGTCATGCAAGAAGGCGTTCGCTCTTGGCTGCTCCTTCCTGCATAAAAAATTACTAGGGGCACTCATATATTTTGCCCCACCCTTTTTTTCTTAGCTAAATAATAGACCATGGGGCTGAAATGTCTTTTGGGCCGTAAGTTTGAATTTTCTGCGCTTCACATAACCGGATTTTTCCACTTCGAACCTCCCCTTCTTGTGTAAAACCGCTTTTAAACGCCCTTATATAAAACCGATGGTTAATGCAGTTTCGAAAATGGCGTCTGGCAGTGATGTGCGTCGTAAACAGAGAGCTGTTATCGAGTTCTTAACCGCAGAGAAGGAAACAGTTGGAAATATTCACAAACGTCTATAAGCCGTTTACGGAGATGTTGTTGTTGATCGAAGCACAGTTGGACGCTGGTCTAAACATGCGAGATCATCGGAGAGAGGGAGAGCCAGCCTCGATGATGAGCCACGCAGCGGTCGCCCGGTATCGGCTGTGACATCTCACACTGTGCAACGTGCTAACAGCATCATTTGATCAAATCGGCGCCTCACATACGAGGAGCTATCACTGAAGCTAGGAATTAGTGAAGGAAGTGTGAATACGATAATTCAGCAACTGGGATACTCAAAAGTGTGTTCATAGTTTGTTCCTCGCCAACTGACTGAAGATCCCAAATCCCAAAGAAAAGAAATTGATTCCGAGTCGTTGGTGCGATACGAGACAGAAGGGGATGACTTTCTTTCATGAATTGTGACTGGGGATGAGACTTGGGTATACCACTTTGAACCTGAAACAAAACGCCAATCCATGAAGTGGCATCACGCAGACTCCCCACGCAAGAAAGAGTTCAAAATGACTCCCTCTGCACGAAGGGTTATGGCCACCATCTTCTGGGACATGAAAGGGGGTGATTCTGGTGGACATTATGACGAAATGACAAACAATCAACTCAGAGGCATATATTGCTACCCTACACAGACTCCAGAGACGTATAAAGCGAGTTCGACCGGAGAGAAAACTGGAAGACGTCCTTCTTTTGCACGATAACGCAAGACCACACAGCAGTTTGCAAACAAGAGAGGCCATCAAAAAAATGCGCTTGACTGTGTTACCCCACCCTCCATACAACCCGGATCTGGCACCTTCAGACTTCCATTTGTTTGGGCCAATGAAGGATGCTATTCGTGGAAGAAAGTTTCAGAGGTTTTTGAGGAGGTTAAGAGGTGGCTCCAGCGGAACCCAGCGGACTTTTACTAGTAAGGAATAAAGGCCCTTTTTTCGAGGTGGAGGAAAACCGTAGAAAAGGATGGATACTGTGGAAAAATAAAAACTTGTAAAAAAGGTATGTAACTACTTGTGTACAAAATTTCTGGAACTTACAAGGAAACTTGGAAATTAAAAAAAAGGGTGGGACAAAATATATTGAGTGGCCCTCGTATAATATATATATATATATATATATATATATATATATATATATATATATATATATATATATATATATACATACACGCACTTTATTTTTAAGGCAAATCGTGGTGTATACAAGGATGACTGGTAAACCTGAATCCTAAAATCAAGGTAGTTTAGCTCCTGAAACGAATGGTTTGCGGGAATGGGTTCCTTCTTGTTCCCCTGTATAAGCTCCCTCGGGTTCAGGATCTCTCGTGAGAACGTGACAGATATAATCAAAGTTATTCGAAACCTTTATTCCGTTCGTGTTATACCGTGTTTCACACAATATATATATATATATATATATATACTGTGTGTGTGTGTGTGTGTGTACATATAGATATACTGTGTGTATTATATGTATATATATATATATAAAGGGTGTCAGGAAATGATTGCCCCCCCCCCCCCCCTGTACAGAAGAAACTGAAAGGAATAGAAGAAAACAGACAAAACCACGCGAAAGAGCGTTTAATTTTGAATAAAAAACACTTGTTTTAATATCGGGTGTTGCCCCATTTGCAGCTCTGACGGCCATTAATCGACGGGGGTATGATCCCAGAAGTGTCTCAAAGAGATCGGTATCATGACTCATTTCTTCAAGGACTTCGTTGATCTTTGCAGTCATAATTTATGTTGAATACCGATTCTGAATGGGTTGTTCCAGCATTAAGGACTCCACCCGATCCTTCATGATGGATCCGACATGTTCACAGACATTAAGATCGGGAGAATTGCCAGGCCATTCATTATTTCCGAAAAAATCAATGTTATTTTCCTTAAGCAGTTGTTGAGTCGCAAGTGCTTTCATACAGGGGGCTTTGTCGTGAAGAAAGGTTGCCTGTTCAACATCCAAAACACACTCGGGGTCTTTCAAAAACGGAATTACATGTTGGGCTAAAATTACATTTCGAAAATAAGGCCCATCCCAACTGGTTCCTCTTGGTTTGATAACCCAGATGAGCTTCCGAATAGAGAACATAATGAAAACACCCACACATGCTGGATTTTTTACTATTTCTCGATACTTCTGGTCGTCTGGGACTTCATCAGGAGTTGTTGCCCAAACCCGATCATTCTGAAAATTTGGTTTTCTGGAGACATAAACGAAGAATTCATCGCTGACAACCAAGTGAAGGAAATCGTCTTCCGTCCATTCCTCAAGATAATCACAAAACCATAGCCGATCTTCAATATTAAGATCACTCTTCCGTGGCTTAGCTATTTCATGCCAAACACTCAAGCCTTGGCGAACTCGAAATTCATGCACAAGTTGCCGATTGACTATCTTACCACGACGGATAAGTATCTCTTTCGCTACCTCAGAGCAGCTCTTCTTTCGGCGCCGTGATGCAGCAAGCACAATGTCTTTCGATTCTTGAGATAATTTCTCCGGTCTTCCTCCTCGAAATTCTGTTTCACAATCTTCAGGATTCTTATTCCAATTCCTTTTGACAAAGTCTTCTGATCTTTTTAATCTCTCAGCCACCCAGTGTCGAGTTATGAAAGTTGCTCCAGCTTCCTTTGCTTAACGAAATGTGACAGCTCGAATGCGGTCAAGAACTCGCTTTTTCTCTGAATCGTTCAAAATAGATGATGCCATGGTTTCTGTGGGGAAAAAAATGGTAAGAATTAAAATCACAGGAATAGAATATAATGGTTTTTATTCAGATTTTAACGCTCTTTCAAGTGGTCTCGCCGGATTTTATCTATCTCTTCTAGTTTTTGCTGTACAGGGGGGGGCAATCATTTCCTGACACCCCGTATATATATAATGCAAACCCACAAGGAAAAAAAGAAAATTATTCCAAGGTCTTTTGTGTATTCAGCAGTACACCTCGTCAAGGAATTCATTCGTTTCACATGTTTAATTGTGAAGTTCATCCCATATATATATATATATATATGCTCTCTAAGTTAGCTAAGGATAAATAGCTAGACACAAATACACATTTAACTAAAAACAAATATATTAACTTGCTTCCTTTTTTTGCCAATGTAAAGTTGTTGTTTTTTAACAAATAGTTCTGAATCTCTTCCAACAACAGCAGGAAGATATTAGAGAGATAAAAATAAAATTCATTGATTTAGGGAACAAAATTTTTTGGGTCCAGTCGAAAACGTTAGGTTTAGGAAAAAAAAAACTAAAATAAATCATAATTCAAAAGGCGTTTAAAATTCGTATTTATTTTAGAAACGACTTTAAAAAAAAGAAAAAAAAAGTCGTAAATATTATAATGATGAATGGTGACTTTGGATTTATATAAGTGTTTGGATTGGATATAAATGAATGTTGCAATTTACGATCAATTAATTTAATGTAAAAATTTTATTTATGAGAATTTTTGTTTCGGTCTCTTTGAATTATTAATATTTTTATTAATTTTTTAAATTTTTTTTTCGCGTTGAGTTTTTCCTTATTTTATTTACGTAAATATAAATATAAATATATAAAAATATAAATATAGATATGAGAGTACAGACTTGCCATTTCAGATTAAACGTTAATTGTCTTTTTAACTTACCTAATTATGTAACTGAATTAACTACTTTTGGTTGAGATGTCACCGTCATGCCGTTTGAACTAAGATCCCCAATATATATATAAGACAGGAATGACTAAGATAAACCTCCAAATCCCCCCTTTTATTTTTCTACTGGACGTTTCGACATGGCATGCAGCCCCGTCATCAAATATGAACAAAAACTAAAATTGCAAAATTTTAAATTTATTTCAAAATCATTAAAATTATTTAATAAAAAAATTTGATAAAAAAACAACTAACAAAATATAGAGAGAATAATAAGAGTTGTTTTATTTGAGGTTTCAGTAGGAAAACTGATAAAAATAAACGTAAACGGTCTAAAAAGGAAATAATGATTGGTTACAATCTCATTACAAAACATTACTGCAAAACTGATGATTATTAAGCGCATTTTTTTCATTTCGAAAAGTGGATGACAAGATTTTGAAGTTACAAAGCGAGGTTTTGCAGTCACGTAACATTGCGTGATGGTTTCGAATGACAGAGAGATCAGGTTTACCTGTGTAAAGGTTGGTTAGTTCTTAATGAGCTTTCACTTAGCATGTTGTTCGACAAGGAACAATGGAACACACACACACACACACATACACACACACACATATATACAGTATATATACAGTATATATATGTGTATGTATGTATGTATGCGCCTCGGTGGTGTAGTGGTTAGCGTCGCTGACTACGAATCCATCGGCCCCGGGTTCGAGACCCGGTGGCAGCCGGCGCGCAGCAAAACCCAGCTGTTCATCCTTCCACACAATAAAGAAAGTGGTTGGTAGATAAATGGGTACCCTAGGTGGCCTAGTGGTTAAGACGCTGGGCTGCTGATGGGGCGTGGTTCGGATTCCACGTTAAACTGTACGTCTAAGGTCGAGTGAAAAGCTTGACCTTCGTCAGAATGAACAATTCGGGCGGAAGCCAACCAAAGGTTATTTTATATATATATATATA